>VWZI01023957.1:1122341-1132743 GCA_013396835.1 Psilopogon haemacephalus | reverse complement strand
ATAGTGGCGGCTGAGGAGGCGTCCGACCGGGAAATGCGCCTGGGGCGCTCGCTGCTCGGCTTCTTTCCTGGCCGCCGCCCTGAGACCGATCCCCAGCAACGGTGCTTGTCCCGGGTTCCCTGGCACCTGTTCCCTGGGCTGGCCAAATGTGGGCCCAGTAGCCAGGCTACAGCGGCTGCTGAGCTGTACCGAGCCAAGGCTAAGCCGTGCCAGTCCATGCTGAGCTGTTCCAAGTCATACTAGGACATGCTGAGCCAGGCCGGGTCATGCTAGGCCATGCTAAACCGTGTTGAGCCATGCTGAGCCTTGCCAGGCGATGCTAAGTCACGCTATGCTGAGCTGTGCCAAGTCAAGCCAGGCCATATTAGGCTGTGCCAGCCCATGGTAGGCCATGCCAAGCAGTGCCAAACCATGCAGAGCTGTGCCGGGCCATGCCAAGCTGTGCTAAGGGGATGCTGAGCCGTGCCAAGCTGTGCTGTGCCAAGCTGTGCTGAGCAGGCAGGCGACAGCAGGTGACGTCAGGGAGCAGATCGAAGGGTGCCTGTGGCTTATCAGCTCCCACCCACCGTGTTTGCCCAGCAGTGCCCAGGCGGGACGGCTGCTGCTCCCACCCTGGCATTGCCAGAGTGAGTGTTTGGAGAGGGGAGGGGGAGCACTGCAGAGCCGAGGCCCAGCTCTGCCCCCCAACAGGATGCCCCCAGAGCTGCCGGCCTGGGGAGGGGTCTGGGTGACAGCTACGCTCAGGCTGACACTCTCCTCACCAGTACTGCAAAAAGCAGGTGGCTGAGGACCCCATGTCAGCACTGGGCTGCTCAGCATGGGGTGCAGGAAGCTTAGGGCAAGGTGGCAAGGGGACCCCCAAGGGAGCTCCTTTGTGGACACCCCAGAGCAGGGACACAGGGCAGCTCTGGAGCAGGGCTGTGGCTGTCCTCAAGCCTGATGGCCAGTGTCCCACCCCACCCTGCACGGGTGGTAATGGGATCCAGGCACCGTGTAAGGCCCTTGCCATCCTGTGCCCTCCAGCTGTCACAGGCAGGCTGTCCTATGTCCCCAGCCATCCCACATCACCCAGTTCCCAGCCATCTGTGTCTCATGGCCATGCTCTGCACTGCTGCAGATGGCCGTACTGGCCTGTCCCACTGCCAAGGCAGAAACGGCACCTGGGGGGACACAAGCTGCCTGCTGTCTTTGCTGCCCTCAGTCCCTCGTGTGCTGGCACAGCCATGGGCCCTCCACAGTGGTGACGTGTGGGGCACCTCAGTACCTTGTTCACAGTGACACTGCAGCCCTCTCGAATGATGTCCCCACTGTGGGGCTCACCCAGCAGCCCTCCACACAGCTCAGTCCCTGTCTCCGCAGCCCCAGCTGCTGTCTGGCGACAGCCACCAGCCCCGGGTGTCTGGCCCCACACCCCTCGGGGTGACTCTGGCACCGGCTGTGCCATCTGGGCACATGCTGCCGCCTCAGAAGGTGGCAAACCCCATCCTGGAGCCAGCCGGGGTGCCCCGCACCCGCCTTGGGGGGCATACAGCTGGGGCTGGGGGTCCGGGAGGAGGCCCGGGAGAGGCTGTGTCGGCCGCAGTGCAGCGCCTGTGGGCAGAGCCTGCTCTTCAGAAGATCCCTACTCCAGGAGTCAAAATAGCATGAAATTTAATTTTACGCCTATTTGACAAAGCTTGATTTGGCCTCCAATCAGCGGGGAGATAAGAGCCCTCGGCACAAGTGTGCGGGCAGTCGGGCAGCTGGGGCCGGCGCTGTAATTGGTGACTCGACAGGAGCAGCACTCGAGGATCCCCTGGCTGGGGAGCCATTAAGGTGAGCTCTGCCTTCCGCCCCCCGGCCCTCCCCGCGCCGCTCTCCCGTTGCTGGGTGCTAAAGCAAACCGCGGCTCTGTTTACCGAGGCTACTATTACAATACAGCCACCAAATATTTGCCAGCCGGCAGCTCGCCGCTCCGCTATAAATACTTCAGGCCCAGGTGGAGGGACGGGCAGGGGGAGCGGCGCGGGAGCCTATGCATGGCCGGGCGGCAGCGCCAAGGTGAGTGCCGAGCCACGGGCCCGGGGGAGGCCCCGCTGTCCCCGGCTGTTTCTCCGGCCGGGGCTGGCGGCGGGGCCGGCTCTGTCACCGGGGTGGCCCCATTCCCCTTTCCCCACAGCCCGGGCGTGTGCGGTGCCTTGGAAGGCTGGACGCCCCCCTCCAGCTTGCTCTAGGGCGGCAGAGAGGCGGCGGTGGGGACGGCACAAAGAAGGACTCGGAGTGATTCTGCAGGGCCCAGCGCCGTGCATGATGTGGCAGGGGCAGGACCTGCCCCCCTAGGCTTAGTCCCCTGCCCCAAGACCCTCTTCAGAGACAGGACTGGGGTGATGGCAGTCCCAGGCTAGTGGCCGAGGGTGTCCAGCATTGAGACAGGGCTGGAGGACCCTAAGGGCACAGGTAGCGCTAAGTGCAGAGGGTTCAGTAAGACCAAGTGGTGGCCAGAGCTCACCAGGATGGCATGGAGAAGTGGCCAGGTTCAGTCCACCACAAAGAAACCTGCAGAGCCATTGCGTGACCAGGGTATGGGCCTCAGCAGCCCAGGGGCTCAGCACCACAGGGGCTCAGCACAGGGTGACAGGGTGGCAGGGCAGCTTAGCCCAGGGGAGCAGACTGCTGAGCTCCATTCACCTCCATACACAGACCCAGGGTGAAGGGGAACATCCTACTGCCCCGTGGCTCAGGGGGATGTCCCCACTGGCCTACATAGCATGACTTTGTGGGGACATCCCTGCCGCCCTGTGTCCCATGAACCGGTGACTATCCCTGCAGCACCACATGCCAGGACCTGGGCGTGTTCCCATTGTCCTGCATCCCAGGGATTCAGATGGACATCCTCACTGCTTCACGTCCCTTGGCTTGGTTGCTATGTCCTGCTGCCCTACGTTCCACATCTTGGTGGGGACATTCTTACTGCCCCATGTCCGATGCCTCATTAGGGCTGTCTCTGGTGCCTGATGTCCCAGAGTTCAGTTAGGATATCCCCACTGCCCCAAGTCTGATGGCTTCAGCAGGGATGACATCCCTACTGCCTCACATCCCATGACTCAGTGGGGACATTCCTGCTCTCCCAGAGTCCCATGACTCAGGGAGAGCATCTCCACTGCCCTGTATCTCCTGGCTTGGTGGGGACATCCCCCCTGCCTTGTGTCCCGTAGCTTGCGGAGCACATCCCCTGCTGCCCCGCAGCCCTACCCTGGCCATAGCGTGGCAAAACACGGTCCCCTGCCACCTCAGGGCCAAGTGCCACCGCTGGCCAGCGTGTCAGGGAGGGTTCTGGGCTGTGTGCCACCCTCACCTTGCTGTCCCTGCCCACAGGGTGAGCCCAGGCCCCGGGGTGCCCCTGCGCGTTGACATGGCCGCGGGCATCATCCGGCCCCTGGCTGAGCTGCGCCTGCCCTCACCCTTCCCCCACGGCCTGCTGCTGCCCACATGCCCTGAGCCAGACTTTCCTGACCTCTCTGAGGAAGATGAGGAGGAAGAGGAGGAAGACGAGGAGGAGGCAGTGGAGGAGAGCCTGAGGCCAGAGCTGGCCATCCCCAGCGCTGCCGAGACCACCCTCCAGCTCCTCAAGTTTTCGGAGCTCATCAGCTGCGACATTCAGCGCTACTTTGGGCGGCGGGGACAGGAGCAGGCCACCGGCAGCCCCGGTGTGCCCGAGGACCGTGTCGCATCCCAGGGTGCCGAGGCCCGGCCCGAGCCCGCGGCACCGCAGGGCAGCCCCAGGGGCGCGCAGCGGCTGGGGCCGCTGGCTGAGCTCTTCGAGTACGGCGTGCACCGCTGCCTGCCCCCGCGGGGAGCCGGCGGCAAGACGCAGCGGCTGGAGAGGAAGTATGGGCACATCACCCCCATGCACCGCAGGCAGCTGCCGCCCTCCTTCTGGAGGGAGCCGGGCCCCGGCCCCGCTGGCCTCCTCCACGCCGGCACCCCTGACTTCAGCGACCTCCTGGCCAACTGGACGGCGGAGCCGGGGCTGGAGCTGCCGGGCGCCGGGCGGGAGCCGCCCGCCGAACCAGGCCGAGCGGGGCTGGAGGCTGAGCCCTTCTCGGGGCTGTGACCCCTCCGCGGCCCCCGGGCCTGCCACGTGCCGCCCCGTTAACGATGACCCCGGCGGGGCCGGTGCCAGCACGGGGGCGGCCGCCGGGGCGGAGCCGGCGCTGGGACGAGCGAATAAATGAGTCCCGCGGGCAGCAGAGCGTGCGGTGGTGTCCTGTGCCAGCCGCCGCTGACAAAGGCCTGCAGCTGGAGGCGGCTTCTGCCCCGCAGCAGGGCAGGCAGGGCAGGGAGCCGGTGCCGGCGGCAGGCAGCAGCCTCTGTTTACTCTGTGGTCCGAGCCGGTGGATCCCATCCCCTTATCTCGGCCGCGCCAGGGCAAAGGGCAGCCTGGGGCCCCGTAAAGCGCCAGGCTGCAGCCAGCACCCGCACAGCAGCGCCGGGGAGCTGGGGCCAGGGGAGGGCAGCCAGGCCTTGCCCACCGCCCTGCTCCGCTACCAGGGCCCAGCCGAGGCCTGTGCTGCTTTGCCCTGCGCTGCTTTGCTTTGCCGTGGCTCTTCGAAAGGACAAAGCAGGCAGGAAAGGGCTGCTGCTCCCTGCCTCCAGCACTCCTGCCCTGCGCAGGAGGGTGTGGGTGGCCTTGGCCTGCCCTCCTGCAGCCCCTCAGTACAGATCTTTGCGGGGACAGGGCTCAGCCAGGGGAACACAGACAGACAGTGCGGAGCCTGGGCAAGAAGAGCAGAGCAAGAGCCGGGCAGCACCACGATAAAAATACAAAGAGGCTTTATTTCGGCACAGGATTCCACCACTGAGAGGCCCTCAAGGCACCACAGCAGCCCAGCCTAAGAGAGACGGAGGCAGGCCCGGGCAGGGGAGCCAAGGATGGTGGGCAGGGGGAGTGGGGGAAACTAGGATTAGACCACTCCTCCTCATCCAGGGAACTGCAGGCTCTGCTACCAGCCCCTGGCCAGATCCAGGGCTGGCAGTGGGTTTTTGGAAAGAATCAAAACAAGCTGTGGCAAGTGCAGAAACACAGCCAGGAGTGGCTCTGGACGCCTATGTGGGCAGAGGAGAGAGGCAGCAGCAGAAAGGTGTGAGAAAGGCAGGAGAGGCAGAGGGGCATAGACTAGGGCCAATACTGCCCCAGAGCAGGCAGCTTCCCCCTCCCCATCCCTGCTCCAAACTCCAGGGGTGTCTCCCCACGTGCAGGGGGCCAAAAGGAGCCAAGAAAGAAGAAGAGGCAGCAGCTGCTGAACCACAGGAGCCCTTTTATTGCAGAGCTGAGCAGGGCACAGCCCCCTACTCCAGCAGGAGGGGCAAAGACACACGTGCCTACCCCAGGGCTCAGCCTGAGGAGCATGAGACAGGAGGAACAGGAAGCTCCACATCCTCTCTGCTCCTCACCCTGCAGCAGAGGCCAGGGTCTCAGGCAGGATGGGTGGATGAGACAATGCCAGGTGGTGCAGCAGAAGACTGTACCCAGCTCAGCAGGACATTTCTGCTCCCTCGGCACACTCCAGCCTTCAGCCACCTTCAGGGACAGCCTTTGCCCAGAGCTAACAGAGCCAAAGGGGCATTCTGATCCCTCAGAGCAGCAGAGGAAGGGGTGAGAGGAGGCAGCAGACATGGGAAGGCAGCAACAGGCAGGAAAGCCAGGGCAGCACAGCTGTGCTGGTGCTCCAGGCACCACAATGCCTGCACAGGCTGGCCCACTCCTCGGCCCACCTCCCACAAAAGAGGGTCCCCAGTTCCGACAGTCTGGGGCAGGTCTCCACTGGGCAGTGCCGCCCCACGTCACGTCTGTGCCAGCGAGAGCTCCTCCAGGCCTTCCTTCCCCAGCCGATACCTGGCCAGGTCCTTACGGGTGACCATGCCCACCACCTGCCAGGAAAGGGACAGGGTAGGCAGAGCCCGAGGGCAGCAGGTCCTGTGCCCCTGCCAAGGCCCCAGTCTGCCCACACAGCCAGCAGGGACTCACCTCGTTGCGGTTGTCCACGACTACCAAGTGGCGCAGCCCCAGGGCTCGGAAGAGTTTGAACACCCGTGGCAGAGATGCCTCCTGCAAAGCAGGGCAGGGCTGTGTGGGCTGCAGCCCCTCAGGCTGGCACCCATAACCTGCTGTGTCCCCCAGTTCCTGGGGTGCGGAAGGTCCTCGGCCCTTACCTGAGGCACGGTGTAGGGAGAGGGGTTCATGAACTCGCTGAGGTCGATCATGCACTCGCGCTCGTCCTGGGAGACGTGGATGGACTGGATGGGGGGGAAGCGAGGGTAGGCATCCCGAAAATCCTTCAGCTTCAGCCGTCGCTGCACCAGGCTCAGGTTGGCTCTTTCCACAAACACCTGAGGAGGAAAGAGACCATAGGGACCATCCTGCAGTGCCAACAGGCACCAGGGCAGGGAAGGATGCCAGCTTGTTTCTCACCCACCCAGGGTTTACAAGCCCAGTGGGGTGCAGGACAATGCTGGGGTAACCCCAGCACAGTGTGGCAGCCCCCACTGTCTCCTCAGGTAGACTGAGGGAGATGGCAAACACCCTCTACCACCTCCGAGCAAGGTAGGCAGCAAGTT
Organism: Psilopogon haemacephalus; assembly: GCA_013396835.1. Taxonomy (NCBI): domain Eukaryota; kingdom Metazoa; phylum Chordata; class Aves; order Piciformes; family Megalaimidae; genus Psilopogon; species Psilopogon haemacephalus. The sequence goes on along the minus strand of VWZI01023957.1, from coordinate 1,126,146 downwards.
GCCTGAGGCAGACAGGGACACTGGGGCTCAGACACAGCCCAGATGGCCTCCATGCATCATCACCCACCTTGTGCTTCAGCAGGACGATGAGCTGGGAACGCAGGATCAAACCCCGCAGTCCTGCCACCTGTGACACAGATTGTGTGAGACAGAGCTGGGAAGGGGAGGTGGGAAGCAAAGAGCAGGGTCCCATAGCACAGCCAGCCCACCTGTGTGGCATCAGGATTGCTCTCCACCACTGGGAAGCCGTTGTGGTTGGAGGAGGTGTCGCTGAGGATGTCCACAACTGTGCCCACACGCTCGATCCTCCGCAGGCAGGTGACAGGAGTGCTCATGACCTCTCTGCAAGCAAGGCTTGGTGTGAAACAGCCCCAGGGCAGTGCACCCCACACAGCACCCCAGATAACACAGCTCTGCAGCCCTGGTACCTCTTCTGACTCCACAACCTGCCAGGGATGTGGAGAAGGAGTGCACTGCAGGCCACGCTCCCTGCTGGGGAAGGAGCTGGGCCAGCGGCACCAGGAGACAACAGGTTTCTGGAACTGAACTGTACCCCCATCTCCATTTCCAGGCCAACAGCATGGTCCAAAAGCTGCTGCCCCAGGGGTGACAATGACAAGCATCCCTCAAACCCACCTACCTGGCTGTGAGGGAGTGGGATGTTACCGGGGCCTCCCAGTGCAGGAAGGGCACACTCTGCAGCTGGATGTGCATGTCATAGAGCCCCTGCAACAAGAGCAGAGCTGTCAGAAGCATGGTGAGGTACAAAGGGGTACAGCCAGGCAGCAGCTCTCCTCTGAAAGGGAGCATGCACCTGTCCCAGCCTCTCCAAGGCTCCCCAGCACCACAACCCTGACCCAAGTTCTCACACAGCCCTCACCTCCACAAAGTAATCTCCAACAATCTTTGCTGTCATCAGCACCAGCATGATGGGGAAGCCATAGGTGACATTGCCTGTTGCCTCCATCATGATGACAGTGAGGCTCAGCGTCATCCGCACAATCCCACCTGAGAGACACACCCGAGGGGTCTGGGGTTTAGGAGGAGACTTAGGGCAAAGAGACAGCAGAACAGCCAAGGCCCCCGAGTTTCTGCGTGGTGATGCAGGACTGCCCACATAGGCAGGGGTGCCCTGGCCAAGCCCAGCCCTGGTGAGAGTCCCAGCGCTGCCTGTGCTTGGCAGGGTCCTTGGGAAGCAGCCAGCCAGCCAGGCTGGTCAAGAAGCTGTGCCAAAGCAGCAAGGATCACTTTTTCCCATGCCACCTTCACCCTGACATAAGCTTCTGCTCATGACAACCAAGACTGTGTCATGGGGAACTCACCCAGCTGTGCAGCAGCTCCCATCAGGGCATACTTCCCAGGATCAGCCCAGATCTAAGCACAGGAGGGAGAAGAAGCTGAGTCAGCTGCTGGCTCCAGGGCGTGCAGAGATAGTGAGCAGTGCCCTGGCTCCCAAACTCTCCCTCCTCCACAGGGAGTAGGAGTGCCTGAGGCTGCCGACGCAGCCCAGCTCCCCTCAGCACATCAGAAATGTCAGACCCAGCTCGGGAAGACATCAAGTGAGGAGCTGACACACTCCAAACTGCTGTGCCAAGCTTTTAGCCATCTCCATGCACACCACCCACCCAGGGGCAAGGGATGAGAGCTGGGTGTTGTGGCTCCCACCACCTTCCCACCAAGGACTCACCGAGCCTTTGGTCAGGTAGGACAAGGAGATGCCAAACAGCCTCCCCCAAGCAGCACCAATCAGCAGGGAGGGGATGAAGACCCCTGCGGACACGGTGAGGCCATAGGTCCAGCAGGCCAGGAAGAAATACATCAGTGTGAACATGCCTAGTGTCATGGGGTTGTAGGAACCTGAGTGGAGAGAGAATGGAGAGTCAGTGCTGGTCCCCCAGCCCAGAGGACACTGCAAGGGGCTGCAGCCATGGAAGCCTGGGGAGCAGCAGCCCCATGACAGCAGTGTCCCCGGCAATGGAAGTCCCTTTCATTGAGGGCACCTTTCACCCTGGCAGCACAAGCCTCTCAGACCTCTTGAGGTTGTTTCTGCCACCCTTAAGGGCCCCACCAGCCAAGTCAGTGCCATCTCAAGCCCTCCCGTCCAAGTGAATCCAGCACATGCCTTTCCACCATCTGGTGACCCATGATGACCTGTCCCCTTCCAGCCCTAGAGTGCCCAAGCTCCCAGGAGGCAGCATGATGAGTGACTGTCCCGAGGGACTGCCAGTGCTGGAGGACGGGGTCAGGAGGACAGAGGTGCTGGTTCTACTGCCAGTTTTAGATCAACTCAGAAGATTAGGTCCTGCAACCCCCCTCCTTCCTTGCAGCTCCCACAGCTGCTTGGGCCAGTCCTAAGCTGCCCCACAGCACAAGCTGTACCATCACAGCAGGATCTTGCTGTCCTCCGGACTCCATCTACTGCTATTTTGGGATTGCTGAGCAGCTCAGTCTAGTTTAAACGAATACTTTTCAAACTCTCCTTCACAGAGAGGTCAATGCACTGAAACCCTGAGTCAGGGAGGACCCAGCATTGCAGGGGACAGCCCCGAGGCAGAGGATGGTCATCACTTGGGCTCAGGTGGCCAACTTGCACTCTTTGGGCTGAAAGTCTTGGAATTCAGAACAGTCTGCTCCCTGTCCATGTGCAGCTGAGATGAAACTCAGAGCAGCAGGCAGAGGGCACGCTGTCATTACAGGAGATCCAAAGCTGGAACCTGGGAGCCAAACTGCATTTCTCAAGCATATCCAAACCCCAAGACTGACCTCTGCAACCTGCCCAGAAGGTAAAGTCATTCTGAGACAAGAGGCTCTGATAATTAAGAAAACAGCGAGGGACAACTCCAGGATGGACTTTGAACAGCCCTGAAGGATTGGATGTGCTCCCACACAACTCAGAATCAACATCCTGCAAACATGCATGAACAAAACCAGGGCTTTGTCCACCAACTCCTTAGACCACAGCCTTTTGAGCAAGCTGTGCCACCAGGCACAGCATCCATCCCCCCTTCTTCCACCACCACAGGAAAGGAGCAGGCACAGTGTTTAGCGCTTTGCTGGATCTCACTGTGCCCTCATGAGGCTGTGCTGATCATCCCCTGCCTCCCACGGGCGGTCAGAGAACACTTTGACCACCTCAGGCAAATCCAGTTCCACTCTTCTTACGTTCAAGGTCCTGCTTGCCTCATGCACAGACCTGGAGGGTCATGGAAGAGGTTGACAACGCTCTTCTCGGGTGTATTGAAGAAGGCAGTGGCCATAGAGTTGTACTCTCCATCATCACAGAAAAGCTGAGGGGAAGAAAACAGAGTTATAAGTGGCAGATCCCTGTGCCAAGGAAGGCTGACAGGTTCACAGGGACGTATGCCCACCAGGAGACAGCTTTGGGCAGCAAGCACACCAAAATCACGTTGGTCTCTAGCTCTGAAAGGCGCTGACTGTGAGCTACAGTCTCACAAAGCCCAGCAGAGTTCCATGTCCATGCTCAGTTCAGCCTCTGCCCAGGCACGGGGAGCCTCCTGCCCTGGGGAGCTGTTCTCCAGCATCTCCTACCTGCAGGGGATATGCCACCGTGCTCCCCTGGATGGGCTGGCAGTCTCTTGAGCAATAGATCATGACAAAGCCCACGGTCGCTGTCACTGCTGCCACCAGCATGGCCTCGACCACCTGCAGGCAGGGCCGGTGGATGTACCTGCAGAGGGAGCAGAGCAGGGAGGCTGGTGGCAAGGGGGGAGAGGCTGGCGAGAAGGGCAGGGAGGCTGGCGGCAGAGGTGGTGGTGGGGAGGCTGGCGGCAAGTTGGGGGGGGAA
>VWZI01023957.1:1075249-1121827 GCA_013396835.1 Psilopogon haemacephalus | reverse complement strand
GGGGGGGGAGGCTGGTGGCATGGGGGTGCGGGCAGAGTCGCCCACAGCGCCAGGCCGCGCTGGGTGCTGCCCTCTGGTGGCCTCTCATGGGCACCTAGGGGCAAGAGGCCAGCGGCAAGGGCAGCTTCGCCCAGCCAGCTGCAGACCTGCCTGCCTGCCCCGCACGGAGCCAGCCAAAGCTCCTATGCAAAAGGTGACAGGATCCAGCTTGGGAGACAGTGCAGGGCCAAGTCAAAAAAGCTGCGGCCCCCTTACTGCTTCACCGACACAGCTCATCCCTCTCCAAAGCCACAAGGCCAGTCCTGGTGTTCGAAAAGCTGGTGACAAGCACGGGCAGTGGCAGACTGGGCTGGGATGGCTTTAGCAGCTCCCTCCCTTCTCTTGTCACCGTCAGAAGCACGTGTCACGTCTGCACAGGGTTTGCATTTTTTTGGGCCCTCAAGTCACTGCGGGGCAATACTTGGCAGGGTCAGAGCAATGGCTGCAGGCAGCTAGAGCTGTGTGGCATCTCTACCTCCCAGCTTTCAGGTGCTACTCTCGCTCACATGAAGGGAGATTGCTCTGGAGGGGAAGGCTGCTTTGAGGGAGCACAGAAGACACCAGCCAAGCCCCGCCAGCCACCTTAGTTACCCAGGAGCTCGTACCTGATTCTGAACATTGTTAACCAGTAATTGAGAGCATTGAACAGGGCCCCAAGGATCCCACCTGTGAATGCAAAAGAGAAAAACTCAGCACATAGGTCCCAGGCTCTCCTGTGCTTGCGAAGGACACAAGGAGCACAAGAAGCTCAGGAGGACATCAACAACCCATCCAGCATGGCCAGCACCCCCAGGACGTCTGGAGGCTGTCCTGGCAGAGAAAGCCTGGACCTGGCACCAAGAGGAGGCCAGCACCAGCAGTGGAGTTACAGGGTGGCATTGTCACAGAGCCATCACTAGGAAGGCAATGGAAAGGCCTCCTCTGTGGGGTAAGAGCAGCTCGCCTGAGAGCAAGGAGTTGCCCAAGACTGTGATGCACAGCCCCTGCTCCATGGCTTTGCAGTACATGGATTACAGCCTTTGCTGCAGGGTAAGGACTGGGGCAGGATCCAGTTCCCACCCCTGTGGAAGCTCCACAGCCTTTGCTAGAGTTTAATGGATTTCCCACTCTCCCCAGGAAACTGGATCCCAAAGCTTTCCAAAGAGCCAGATAGAAGACAGAGGAAATTATTCAGACTAATCAAATGGAAAAAGCAGCCTTCTCTTACCAACCACTCCCATGAAGATGAAGATAGGAATTTCCTGGATTGTGTATCCCATTTTCTGAGGGCAAGAAAGAAACGGGTTTCAGATCTCCAGGCCAGCACCCAGTCACCATTTGCTGGGACAACAAAAGACTGTGCTGGTGAGCGGCTCCCAAAGCTGCTTCAAAGTCTCCTCTGGAACCCCTGCAGCCTCCAGACCCAGCAGTGGCTGTAAAAATGTCTGCTGAAGATAGGGCAGCTGAGACCTGGTCAGACCTCAGTCTGCTTGGGCAGAGCCTCCTTCAGCCCCTGGTGATCTTTTAGGACAGACTGGTGGACCCAACCAGCCATATGTTGCTTCTAACACCCCCAACACAGACCTACCTGGGGAATATCCATGCCATACCTCGGTATCAAACCTGCCAAAGTTGATGAGCCCAGGGCTGGAGAGATCCCATGCATTGCCATGGTAAACACTCAGGACAGAGTTGAGAGTGAATGTTGAGATCATGGAGGCAAAGAACTGAAAGGAGATGCAGGCCAGAGTCACTGCCAGGCACCTCCAGCCCCATGCCTTGCACTACCCCAGAATCACTCCTCCCAAGGCCCTTGGATAGGGCTTGGTACCCATGGTGTAGTGGGACAGGAGGCCACATCCCTGTGGCAGCACTCTGGGCACCTTAGGCTGAGCAGGGGCTCGCTCCTGCTTTTGCCTCTCTGTTGCTATTGGGAATCGCCCAAGGCAATTCCCTTGGAAAGGAGAGGCAGCAAGATGGAGCTCAGCCAGGTCTGAAATCAGGCTCTGAGAGCCAGGGCCCAGGAGGGAGCTGGCATGCTGCTCCCTGGGATGTACCACAGACAGCTGCCTGCTGGGGCAGGGATGGCAGCACGCCTGGGCTCCAGGGCGCTGGGTAAAGGCAGTGCCTCACACCTGAGCTGGCAGCCCTCTACCTGCTGCTCCTGCATCCCAACACTTACAATTCTCCACGTCAGGAACTGGTTCCAGAAGGAAGCTCCCTCCTCCAAGCTGAAGAGGACACCCCCTGCAAACAAGACAAACATCTTCAGAAGGGATGCCCAGACCCTTGGCTCACAGCACCACCCAAAGCACCCAAATCCCAGCCCACATGCCCCATACTGCCTCAGCCTCACAGGCTGCAGCAAAGAGAGCAGCAAAGCCTACCACACCACCACTGATGCAGTGACTGCAGCAAAGCCCTTCCACTGCCCCAAGCAAGGGAGGCAACACTTGGCAGAGACGCACTACTGCCCTCCTGTCACCCCGGGACAGCTTGGAGCAGGCACCGCGCAGGAGGGCTCCGGTAGCTCCCCAGGCAGGTGGCAGTGGGAGCAGCCTCCCACAAGAGCCACGTGGGGGCACCTCTCGGTGTGGCAGCCCAGAGACGTACCCACGGGGGCACCAAAGGCAGCCGAGACGCCTGCAGCAGCTCCAGCTGACACAAAGTCTCTCTTCTCCGTGTCTCTGCGGAAGTACTCGAAGATCTGGGACACCCGAGGGAAGGTGAGTTTAGGGCTGGCCACAGACATGGGTTTAGGGCAGGCAGCCTATGCCAAGCAGGCACACTGGTGGCTCGGGATCCTGCTTGGGTGCAGGAGGGGCACCTGCAGCCCAGCCCCTCGGCCCTCGACACCAACCTTGAAGTCTCGCTTTAAAGACGTGGATCTGCCCTGGGAGATCCCAGCAGCGATCACTGCTCCAGAGTGAATCATGGGCCCTTCCTGTCAGTGGGACAGCAGAGTCAGACTGGGGAAGGAAGAGTCCCAGGGACAGGCAGCTCACACCCCTGAAGAAGCTGACCCGGTTGACATCCATCTGGGAAATAGAGACCTTGACATTTCTTCCCCTGAAGTCCCCATTCTAGCAAGTGGCTCCCGTGAGCATCCCCCGCTCCCAACAGCACTCCCTCCAACCAAGGGGACAGGAGCTTCCCCTGCCTGCCTCCCAGTGGAGCACTCAGGTCTCCATCTAACATGCAGGGACAATTGCTGATGGATGTAGGCTGCTGTGCTCCTGCCCTCAGCAGAGTCACACAGCCTGGCTCCCCAATTCCGATCGTACCACAGACACCTTGGCCAGCAGGCCATGGAAACACACTGGGAAACGACTGGAGGACTCCCCAGTGTAGCAGCAGCGATGTGCCGCAGCACCTGTGCCAACAGCAGCTAACAACATGCCAGCAGAGTGCCACAGAGCCCTTCTGAACATCACCTTCCCCACAGCCAGGCCACCGACCACCGAGAGGATGACCCCGCAGACTTTGATCACCAGGGTCTGCAAAACAGAGGGGACAGACACAGCACATGACACAGGTGGCACAAGGGATAGTTGCAGAGTGCTGCTGCAGGGTCAGGAGCTTGTGATGCTCAGCCCCACCTTGAGGCAGTAGGGTTGGTCAACTTTCTGCTTGGCCAGAGCAGAAAAAAATACTCCAAGATGCTATTCCCAGCACTAGCTGCTGAGGCCAGGTTTAACCTCCCGGCACTGCAGGGCACAGCTATAGAACCAGGAGCTTGAGCCAGCAGCTTCTCTGCCTCAGCACTGGCAGAGATGATCTCATGGGGACACAAAGTGCCCAGGACAGCCCCCCAGAGTGGTCCCATCACAGACACCCTAGCCCCTGCTTCCTACCTTGAGGCGGACAACATGTGGGATCTTCACACCGTTGAGGTAACATTTGATCTGGGGAATGCCACTGCCAGCTGCCACGGGCTGCAGGGAGCAGAGAGAGCCTGAGTGCCAGCAGCCACATACAGCCTGGGGACACACTGGCCACCTTAGCCCTGCCCCTCAGCACAGGGCACACGAAGCATGCCTTCATGGAGGCTCAGAGATGGGATCAAAGCCTATCTACAGGCTCTGGAGATGGGACTGAGGGAGGCACTCACTGCCCATAAGGGCAAATGAACCAGGGAGAAGCTGCCTGGGTTCTGTGTTCCCAGGGCTATGCCACGGTGAGAGGCAAAGAGGCCACGGTGAGAGAGGGCAAAGCCACAAGGAGCCATTGGGAGCCACCACCAGCCCCAGTCCTTGGCTTATTTTCCAGAGCATGTCCTCAAGGCACCCAGCCAGGCACTCACGTAAGCCCAGCATGGAGAGGCTTGAGTGGGCCAAGGCTTCAGAGCCTTTTGCCTATGCCCAGGGCTGGAGCACATCTTCTGCCCCAAGCTGCCAGTGAAGGGCAGCACACCCATCAGCCTGACAGCCCCAGAGAAACTCAACAGCAGAGCTGGAGCCAAAGCCAAGGAACAGAGGCTGCCAGAAGCCACTCTGGCAGGGATACCTTTGCCACAACACAGACTTGCACCCTTCCTGGAGACGTGACCCTGCTTGCTCTGTGCAGAGCCAAGGCAGGAGACACAGGCATACCCCAACCCACAGCAGTTCCAAACTCTTACCTCAATGAAAGCAACAATCACAGAGCCCACCATCACCACACTGGCATTGAGGGTGGCCCAGAGTAAGAGGGAGAAAGACAGGCCCCCTTTCTCCGTGAACTTGTCAATGTCTGGGCAAACAGCTCAAGGAAATGCAGGTATCAGTTGGGCCACATCCTTCCCACCACCATAACCTGTCCCTACAGTGCTTCTTGGGCTGCAGCAGCACAGCAGATCTGGTGCACTTAGGGCTGTGAGGACCCTCTTTTATAACAGCAGTGCCCAGCCACAGAGCAGCCGGGCCCTCAGCACCACCTTGGGTGGCAGGGTCTGCGCCACGAAACCCAGGCGAGGAAGTGCTGGCACCTCCCCCGGCACCCCTCTTACAGCTGGCAGAAGCACAGATCCCACAGCTCCTGACTGGCTGGTGGCCACAGCAACACGGGAGGATACTGCCCTTCACCACTCGGTACTTCAGCCCAGCCAGGTTCTCCACCACGATGTCAATGAAGCAGGCGACCAGGCCGGTGAGGATGCCGATCATGGCGCAGATGACCCAGCGCTTGATCTCCACCGTGCGGAAGGCCTGGGGGACAGGCAGCCCTCAGAGCCCACCTCAACACCTGCCCCAGCACAGCCCGAAGCCCAGGCAGCTCCAAGGAGACCTGGCCTGGGAAAACCAATGCTGACTGCCCCAGGGTTGCCAAACGAGATGAAGTCACCGACCCTGTTCCTCCGTGGGGTCCCCGGCAGCAGCTTGCCATCAAGCCCTTTATTTCGCTGCTGTGACACAGGCTCCCAAAGCCCCCGTGGCAGGTGTTTCACACGGCTCCAGAAGCCCCTGTGTTCAGGGACCTTCCCCATACCACCAGCACTGCTACCACATGCAGCCAGGCTAGGTTCCACTTGAACCATCCTGTGCTGGAGCCTTGCTCCTGAGGATTTTGGTTCGCCACAAGTGCCTGTAAACCCCCCCCGGGTCTAGTGTTGCTTTGGGCACTGAGAACCCTCCAGCCACTGGGCAGGGGAAGAGCTTCCCTGGGCTGTGTGGACAGTGGGAAGCTGGTCCCAGCAAGACTCACGGCGTGGTTTATCCTCCTCTCCTCCTCCAGGAACAGCTGGTTTTCACTGTTGTCATAGTCCAGGCTCTGGTTCAGGAAAGGGAGATGCTGTTACTGTCTAGCACAAGGGAAGAGATGCCCACACCTGTCCTCAGACACTCAGCCCTGCCTCTCCACACCCCCACATCATTTTCCTCTTTCAGTCTCACTCCTTCCCCACTGAAAACCCTCAGCTGGGCAGCCCAGACCCTCACCCTCCACTCCTTAGCTGCTGCATCCCAGAGACGGAAGCAAGGCAGGAGCTGGACGCTCACCTCGTACTTGAGCGAGAGAAGCTTCTCGTTGTGGGGGATCTCATTGGGATGCTGCCGAGGGAGCTCTGTCTCCTGCAGGACACAAGACATGTGTTAGGACTGCCAGGTCCAACCCTCCCCTCACCGAGTGTCTGCTGGTTTAACACCACTTTCAGTGCTCAGGAGAGACAGGGAGGAGAGCAGAGGGCAAACTGCCTCGCAGGCCAGGATCTGAGATGATTTTCCATCAGGTGTACGGGGAACAGGCTGTGGGATGTGCCTCTCCATCCCTAAGCAGGACCTTTCCCCAGGAGCAGATGGAGGGTTTGCCCAGCTCAGTGCCACGCTGACTGCATGCTCTGGCAGAGGACAACCTTTAACCTCAGCAGGAAATTCCTTCAAAAGCAGGGAGCTATTTCAGGCAGGCTTCTGGTTTGAGGCAGAAACCAAATTCTGTTTTCTAAATGCTTCTGACCATGTGAGCTGTTCACAAACCAGGGCATTTTCTGAGGATGCCAGAGCAGCCCCCAGGACAGCAGCACCCTGCACCATTCCCTGACCCCACAGTACAGCTACAGCAGAGCAGGCTCAGCCTGTTCCCCAAGACACTGGATTAAGACATCTTCCTTCCCAACTAAGAATTCCACAAGAAATATTTAGCAAAAGTTGTCTTCTTGTTTGCTCTTCCTCCAGCTCTCCTCCAGAAAAGCTTTCCAGGTGTGCACGGGGAGTAGCTTGAACTCTGAGAGGTTTTGCAAAATGCTCTCTGTGCCAATAGGCCTTTCCCCAGAGCCAAGGTATCTCCCCACGTCACACTATGTCCCCTCCCCTGCAGCCACACCAAGCTGAGCAGCAGGTGAGAGAAGCAGATTAAAGGAGCTCGCCCATCCCATCCCACATGTCTGTGCATTTGCTTCCATGGTAGGAGGGTCCCTGTGCTGGCAGGCTGCTGCTGTCCTGAGATGTGCAGGGAAGGGGACATATTTGTACACTGCTGTAGCTAAGGAGAAGTAGCAAGGGTTGAGCGAGAGCAGCAAGCAGCTGCCCACATCTCAAAAATCACCGAGCCCAGGAGCAAGCACTGGAACCCTCATGGGACAGGCAGGGTGTGAGTAGGACAACAAAATCAGAGGTCAGTGGAGGAAGGGAAGGGCTCTTGGTAAGGCTGTGCCACTCACCAGCTCATGGATGTCCTCGTTAAGGTCCACATTGCTCATCTGCCCGATGCGCAGGAAGGAGGAAGGAGTGAGCTGAGGAGAGAAGGGAATGTGAAGTCAGTTCCAAAGGTAGCAGGCATGCAGGCACTTGTGCTCTGTCCCCTGGCTGGGCTCTACCGCTCTGCTCATCACCAGTCCCATCAAGTGCAGAACCCACAGAGGACACTGAGGAGGTGGGACCCATCACCCCGGAGGGAACACAAGGAAGCAGCAGCTTGGTGGAGTTTGAGCAAGCTGCTCTGGCAGAGCTGGCTCACCCAGGAAGGTGCCAGGCAGCAGAGGCTCCCTCGGGACTGGCAGCCAGCAGCCCCAGGAGCTGGTTAGTCACCACCAGCCTCCAGCCAACGCAGCGGCTGCACAGGCAGCAAACCAGTGCTGAGCAGCACGTTCCACATTCCCCTGGAGCTGGGGAGGCACAGACCTCTGGGCAGAAAGCATCATCTCCCCAGCCCTCAGCAAGGGACATCAGAGGGCACACTGGGCTCTGCCCAGAGCCAGGGAGATGAGCACAGCAGCGGTGGCCAGGCTGGCTGCCAGCCAGCACACACAGAGGAAGCAGGGCATGCTGCTCTGGACACTGGCACTTATCTGAGCCACGCTGGGAAGGAGAATTTGCATCTCCCTCAGGGGAGCAGGTTCTCCTTTTGCTGGAGGCTGCTCGGCCTTGTTACTGGCAGAGCAGTTGTGCAACACAGGAGTTTTTGGTCTGTTTGGGGCACCTCTTCTCTCCTGGTTCATGTGGGCAAGGGCTTGGGCTGCAGCTGAGACAGCTTCCAGCTGGGCAGTGCCACCAGGGCACCCATCAGAAGCAGGCAAGCTGCTGTCACCCCTCCACTGTTGTGGAACACTGGGATGCACAAGGCTGTGAGCAGCTCTGTGACCAAGAGCAGCCCAAACGCCATCTCTCAACACGAAGATCCTCCCCCTTCTGAAGCTGCCAGACTAAAGGCCTGGAAAATAAAAGAGGTATGGTGAAGAAGAGCAGAGCCCTGGTATGTTGGTGCCTCTCTCTCTGCCAGCAGATGCCAGGTCGAGCTCCTGCTGCTTTAATCCCCCCAATCCTGTCTGGAATGCGCAGGCCAGGCTGGGAGCCATGCACATCACTGCAGCCCCAGTATATCCCTTTGTGTCTGCAGCCTGACCTATTTTCCCATGGCTCTGTCTGCTCCACGTTTTCATTCACTCCCTGACCTGCAAAAGGGTTTTGCTCCAGCTCCTCAAACCCTCTTTGGCACCCTTTTGTCTCCGATAGCCAGAGCCCACAGGAGGGCTCTGTGCAGCTCTTCTTGGATGCTGGCTCAGTAAGACCATCTAGGGCCTTTGATTCTAATCCACAGTGGCTCCACCATCCCTGTGGAAAGCATCCAGGTGGACTCTTTTCCTGGCAGTCAGAGCAGACTCCTAAGAGTTAGGCACACCTAAAGAGTCACCACTTTGCTGGGAAGATGTGGATGGGAACTTAGAGAGAGCCACGAGTTGAAGCAAAATTGCTGGTTTCAGGGCCTGCTGGTTCCCAGCTTGCAGAAGTCCCAGCCAGGCCCCCACTGTCCTGAGGAGGGGGGAAAGCCACGAGCCTTGCCCTGAATCCCTAGAGACCAAGACCCTGCAAGGGAAGCCACCTCTACCTGCTTCGGGAAGCACAGAGACTTATGGCTCCCATTAGATGCCACATGGCCAGGACAAGGTCAAGGCAACAAGATGGGAACAGTGACATGTGCCTTGTCTCCTGGGCTCAAACTTCAGGCACCAAGACCTCACACAGGACCAGCCCCTTGGAGAAATTCTTTCTGCTAGCCATGAGGGCCCGCAGAAAGGCCAAACATGGCTGAACTGCTGACATCAGAACCCTTGCACGGGTAGCAAGCAGCCAGGATACAGCAGCTCTGCTCCCAGTGGATTAGGAGCAGCAGACCCAAGCAGAGAGGAAGGCAAAGGAGCTGTGAAGCTAAGCTTTGTTAGACAAAGCAGCATGCTCTTAACATGACCTCCCTCAGGCCCTGGCATCCCTCCACATCCAGTTGGGCAGATGCACTCTGGGAGCAGAGGGCTGTCTCCTGTCCCACCCAGCACAGGATCACATGCTACTTCCATCAGGACCTGACTTCTGTAAGAGGGCCAGGGCAGATCAGGCAGCCAGGAGCCGAGACAGAGAGTTATCTGTCCATGGCTCAAGGATCCACCAAGCATGTGCCCAGCACCATCCTCCCTTCGATGTTTTTCAAACTCAGGCCTGCTGATCCCAGGACGTTAGGATGTTGGTGCTTATCTCCACATAGCAGCACACACTGCTGCTGAAAGCCAGAGGACACAGAAAGGTTAACAGGAGAGGTTTTCAGGCCAGCTGAGCCTGCCCCTGAAGGTGGCATGCAGACACCTGTGGCACCTGGCCTGAGGCACTCACCACAATTCAACTCAACCCAAGACAGCCCCAAAAGGACTATCCCCAAAGTAAGACGGTGGCAGCTGAAGGCAGATACCAGCCCGAGCAGGGTGGCAGACAGCAGCACTGCTGCCTCCCCCCAGGAGCCACACTGCTATTTACCATGCCACAGCAGTTTTGCCTCCAGGCAGAGCAGTTAAAGAGCAGTCCCTGTCTGTGGGCAGCAGAATGATTCCATCCAAGGCTAAAACACCGCAAAGCACTCTGCAGTGTGTGCACAGTGCCCAAGCCATGCCCCCCAGACACTGCTAACGAGCATCTGACCCTGCTCCACAGCCCATTACCTGTCTTGTCCCTGCAGGACATCACCCAGCCCCAGTACCCACCGCCTGGTGTGAATCCCCCCTCATACACTGCTCCTGGTCACTGTCCTGCCCTCACTCAGGAGCAGGAAGCAGGTGCCCTTCTGTTATCAGTGAGATAAAGCACGAAGCAGACTGCATCAGGAGCCCACAGCAGCACTGCAGGGAAAGAAGAGCATTTCCAGTGCCAGGGCTCTCCAGACCCAAGCATGCTCTGTTGAGCCACCAGTACCTGTCTGGCTGGGAAGGGCAAGTCCAGGCTGCAAGGCTGAGCAGCTCACTGGCAGGGGAAACCCTGGTACAGCAGCGTATGAGGAAGATGAACCACGGAACTTTGGGAATCTCTCTCCTCTGACACACAACCACAGCTGCAATGGGCTCCAAAGCAACACTGCCGCTGCCACCACCACCACATGTCACACCAGGATAGAACAAGGTTCTTCACCTCCAGGCCCATAAAGAGGGAGAAGGCATCCAAATTCTCCCCATGACACCACCACTCAACTACAACTTTGCTTCCAGCTTCCTGCTGCCACTCCAGGGCACAGCTATTTCTTACCCTTCCCCTGCATGAGCCTGGGAGATGTACGAGGTGGGTTTCACACCAGGCAGTGGGTACCGGGGCTGGGAGATGTCCTGCCCACCTGCCTTTCTCCAGACACCTTGTCCCACGGGTCCCCTTTGCAGAAGCGCAGCACAAGGCTAAAGCACCACCACGGCCCTCAATGCTGCTCCCCAGTAGGGACCAGGCTTGCTAAAACCATGATGCTTGGAGAAGCTCCTGTCACCAGATGAGGACAGAGGCTTTCCAGGGAGGCCAGCTCCAGGTCCCAGTGGCAGGCAGGAGAGGACAGGCAGCCAGGGGACACAGCCTGCAGCCCATCTGGCAGGAATCAGGGTTCACCCAGCAGACTTCTCCTTCCCCTGGCCAGATTTTCTGATTGCAGCATCTCCACCCAGCCACAAAGGCTGCAGTTCACATCCTGTTATTTGAAGTGAGAGAAAACCAAAACACCACCACTTAGAGATCCACAATAAGCACACAGGGGTTAAGGACAAACCATCCAGCAGCAGACTGGCCCACATTCTGGTGACACCTTGCCCATGCCCTCTGTCCCAGGCACCCTCTGGAGAAGCAGCAATGGCATTTAAGCACATACCCATCTCTGCTGGGTACTGAAGGAGAGGTTTTCATTTTCAAGAAATGTCTAAGGAAGGAAATCATCCAGCCCAGCCCCAAGGCTAAGACACACAGCTTGAGAGCATGGGGTGTGGGCAGCCCTCGGCAGGCACACTGCTCAGACGTACAGGCAGCCTCTTGCTGCTTGGAATACTCAAAGCACCAGAAAGCCCTGGTGAGAGGACAAAGGCTCAACCAGCTCTGGAGCAGTGCTCAGCTGGCCCTAAAATCAGAGGAGACCTCAGGCACAGCCCTGTAGCATTATTACCTCTACAGTTATGAGTGTGTTTATCCACCTCCTCCCCATCTCCCACTCACGAAGTGCTCATCTCAGTCTCTCTGGGCAGTTAGCCAGAGGACTACAAACCTGTGTCTCTTTTTGTCACTTTAAGGTCACTTTCATTTCCATTAAACAAGCACCTGAGAAAAGGAAGAAGCCCCAGTGGGAACATTTCTGTCGTTTTACCACAACCCAGGTTTAAGTCTCCTGCGAGCTCAGCAGCTCCAGTCTCTGTTTCTCTGCCTTCCCTCCTCCACCTGTGTGACTGTGGCCCCTAGGTCAAAGGACTGTCCAAGGGAGCCCAGCAGCTGCCCTACATTAAAAGCCAGTCCTACAGTAACAACCCAGCTGCCGCTGCCAGGCTGAGGCTGCTGCCAGGGGCGCACATGGTCCAGGCGGCTGCAAGTTCAGCTCTCCAGGAAGGAAATCACTCTAAGAAGAGCACCAGGTAGCACCTTGTCACCAGCTGGGACCTGAGCTCTCTGTCAGGTGAAGGGACATGGTGACAATCAATGACAGCAGAATGGGTGAGCCTCCAATCCCAACTGCCTCTGCTGCAGCAGGGCTCAGGTACTTCTTCCATACTTCGCCACCCCTGCAGGGCTTTCAAAACCATGGAGATGTGGTGCTGAGGGACATAGTTTAGTGGTGGCCTGGCAGTGCTGGGGTAAGGGTTGGACTCAGTCTGGAGGTCTTTTCAAACTAAACAATTCTATGATCCCAAGGCACCAGGACACTCTTTCTTAACTAACCCACAGCCACAAGATCTGGTTGAGCTCTTTTGTAGCACCCTCCAGACCTGCAAAATTCACCTCATGGTCTTTAAAGAGAAGCAGTGCCATGGATAAAGGGGGTCCTGTTGTGCCAGCCAGGAAGATGACTTGTATTTTCACACCAGAGCAACACCTTCCAGCTGCCACGTCCTGCTCCTGCAGCTCCACACTAGACACTTCAGCCTAATGAAGCCTGTATTTCTCTCTAATTAGCCTGCTGTTCTGGCTTGCCCAGGAGCAGGGCAGCACAGAATCATGCCTGGCAAGACAGCTGCCAAGGCTACCAGCTGCCAAAGGCTGCTGCTCCTCCCTGTCCAAGCTCAAGTTTCTCAGCAAAGTCTTCAGAGGAAAATGTCACCTGCAGCAACACCTCACCCAGCTGCAGCTGGCATAGAAGTGTCCTGTGGCATAGAAGTGCCCCAGTCTGGCATCCTACCCAGCCCATGGACCTCTCCTGGCCTTGACTACAGCCATGGCACGTCTGGGTTAAGCACACCTCACGCAGAAGAGAGACTGTCCAAGTACAGGCCTCCAGGTACACTGGAGAGAAGTGACTTTTCAATTAATTATCCAAAATTAATTTGCAACTAGGAATTGCCCTCCCTGTGTTGGTAACAACCCAGCCTAGACTTGCCTGTGCCCGTCTAGTTCTGTAGGTGCTGTACTATGGCAGTGCCTGAGCCCAGCCTGTGGGTGTGGGCAGCAGCAGTGTGCCAGGCAGTGAGTGCTCTCAGAGAGCATTTTTACACAGGACGCCCACAGAACGGTGGGCGTTGGAAGGGACCTCTGGGATCATCCAGTTCAACCCCCTTACTACAGCAGGCGCACAATGGCCAGAGGGGTTTGGAAGCTCTCCAGAGAAAGAGGCTCCACAACCTCTCTGGGCAGCCTGCTCCAGGCCTCCAGCACCCTCACACCAAAAAAGTTTTGCCTCAGGTTTGGCTGGAACCTCCTGGGTTCCAGTTTGTGCCCACACTGCCCTTTGTCCTACCCATGGGCACCACTGACAAGAGCCTGGCCCCAGCCTCTTGCCCCCAGCCTTTAGCTCTTGCTGAGCATTGCTCAGATCCCTCTGGGGCTGCTCTTCTCCAGGCACAACAGCGCCAGGGCTCTCAGCCTTTGCCCCGCACAGAGATGCTCCAGGCCCCTCTGCATCTTCACAGCCTCCACTGGACTCCCTCCAGCAGTTCCCTGTGTCTCTAGAACTGAGGAATCCAGAGCTGGGCTCAGTATTCCAGAGCTGGGCTTCGTAGAGCAGAGCAGGAGGGGAGGAGAACTCCCTCGACCTGCTGGCCACGCTCCTCCGGACGCACCCCAGGGCACCTTTGGCTTTCTTGCTGGCAGGAGCTGAGTCAGGCCCTGCGCTCAGATTTTCCCCCATGAGTGACCCAGGACCCCGTGCCCCTGCCATGGCTCCCTGCTGCCTTCTCCCCAGCCAGGCTGTTTTCCCCAGCAGGGAGGAGCCCAGAGGGGCCCTCTCTTCCCGGGAGACCGCTGAGAGAACGGGGCCCCGACAACCCGCGGCTCCCTGCCGGCACTGCCCGCCCAGCCCTGGGCAACGAACAAGGCAATGCGCTACGGGGGAGGCTGACACAAACGCGACTCCAAACCCTCTGCCACCTTCCGACGGCTCTCGGCGCAAGGAGGTGCGGAGCAGGGCAAATTCCCGCCAGCGCGCCCGTGAGTCTCTCCCGGTGCCGGCACCCACCTGCCGGCCGCCCGCCGCCGCCCCCGGGCCGGTGCCATTGAGCAGCGGAGTTGTCTCGCCCGCTTGCCCGTCCTCGTCTTCGTCGTCGCGGTCGCGTCCGGACCAGGATACCTTCTTGGCGACGTTGGCCATGCGGGGCGGCGGCGGCAGCCCCCCTCGGCGGCAGCGCTCCGCTCCGGCACCCCCCCAGCGGCAGCGCTCCGCTCCGGCACCCTCACCTTCCTCACCGGCACCTCATGTGACCACCGCCCTCACGTGAGCCGTACGGTGGCCGGCAGGGCCGCCCCGCCCCGGAGCACCACGGGAGTTGTAGGCCCGACCGCGGCCCTCCGTCTGTGCGCGCACTGTCCCGGGCCTGCAGGCGCCTCCCGGGCGCCGCGCCATCTCCCGACACCGTAGGGCAGCTGAAAGGCCTCGCCCCGCACCGGACCCAGCCGTACTTCGGCGTGGCCTGTCAGCACGGCCCCACCAGCCCCTGGCTTGAGGAGCAGCTGGGCCCGGGGCTGCTCCCGCCCTCCGCGCAGAGGGTTCCACAGGGCAGCCGTTTGGCAGCGGTTCATGTGCTTCACCGCAGCTTCGTCCGTGTCCCCTGCAGCAGCACAGCTCAGGCCGGAGCTCGGCACTGCCCAAGGAGCCTCTCTGGGCAGGCGGGACGCAGGACACTTGCTCTGGCAGCTCTGGCTCACTGCTGGTCGCAGGCATTTCCATGCTACAGCTTCCCCGAGGGTCTGACTCAGTGGCAGATGCTCGCAGTGGCAAGGGACAGGCAGGGGTCACCCGCATGTGATCCGGCCTGTGGCTCCAGCTGCTTGTGCTGCACAGTGCCTGCCATGTGCCCTGTTCTCAGTGGCACCAAGTGTTAAAAACGAGGCCTGAAAAAAAGGAACTTTCTTCCCTGCCTGGAGCATTTTAATAGGATCAGTGGGGGTGTAGATCATCTGGGGACAGGAGGCAACAACCTCCCAGCTTCAAGACAGGCTCCAGGACTGAGGTCCTCTGCTGTACCGGCTGCCAGAACCCCTTTTCCCCAGCTCATTTGATGCCAGTGCTGAGATGCCCTCTGCCAGGAAGACACAGCTAATGGCAGCACCAGCACGTGAGCCAGCCGTGACCACTGGGGGCTGGCATCATTTCCACGGCAAGGCTCATCACAGGCAGTGCTGGAGACAGGGGCACGCCACCTTCTGCACCTCACCCTGCAGGGAGGCGTTGGCCAGCACGAGGAGGGGGCCACGGGACAGCCCCTGGCCTGTTGCCATGCTGGCTACCTCCCCGGGCAGGAGAGCTCGGCTCCAGAGACCAAAGCCAGCCAGGTGACCCACAAAAGCCGTGGTGCCAAAGTCCCTGCCAAGGTGCTGCCAAGTCCCTCCCTGCTCCCAGCCTAACACCAGTGAGCCACCAGCAGGAATTTCATAGCCCTGTTGGAAGCCAGAGCCAGCAGCCAGCAGCCGCCTGTCCACATAGAAGCGGTAGTGGCCCTGGTAGGAGGACCAGGTGAGGCAGAGGTGGTGCCACTTGCCATCCAGGAGCAGCATCGCTGGGAGCTGCCGAAACTGCCCTTCCCCAATGACAAATTGTGCAGAGCCAGAGAGGTCCCTGTCCTGGCCACGCACGGCCAGCTTGATGCCACCATCCTGAGAGATGTAGGAGATGAGGGCACCAAGGCTGGGGGCTGAGGTGGCCAGCCAGGCACAGAGTGACAGTGCCCGCAGCTCCTGGTGTGGCCCCAGCTCCAGGATGGCCATGTGCTTGGCAGAGCTGTTGGGGAAGAGCAGGGCAGCACCGGTGTGGCAAGCTGGGGAGGTGGGCACCAGGCTGGGGAGCCTGTACCTGTCTTCTCCTGACTGCTGGGAGGCCAGTGGCTGCTCCTGGGGCACCACGGTCACACTTGGGACCATCAGTGTCACAGCCTGAGCTCTTGGTGCCTCGTTATGAGGGAACTCTGCATCCTCTCCCGTTACCGCATCAGGCCTGGCATCAGCTGGCAGCTGGTGGCCTTCTTCCTCTCGGTGTTGTTGCCTCTGCTTTGCCTTCGGACGCTGAGGACTGAGGATCGTGGGGGCCACCGAGCCCTGCAGCTCCTGCTCTGACTGGCTGGCCCAGCTCTGAGCAGTGTCTGTCAGGCTGTGCAGCTTGGTGCCAGCCTCTGCTAGTGCACCTGCTGGGTGGGTGAGTGGGAGGTGAGCTGTGTTTGGGACACCTACTGTCTGTTCCAGCCTCTTCAGCCTGTGGTGCAGCCGCCGGCCCGCGGTGTCCAAGCGAGCCAGTTCAGTGCCCAGGGCAGCTCTGTCAGCAGCGGCTGCCTCCACCTGCTCCGTCAGCGCCTGGAAGCGTCCATCGATGTTGTAGGAGATGTTGTAGTTCTCAGCGATGCTCTGCAGATGGCTCAGCGTCACCTCTTGGAGCCGGAGAAACTGCAAAGGAGTAGAGCAAGGTGAGGTGAGCCCAGATCCCCAGGCCGGGCCCCTTGTGATGCCGCTGACCCCCAGAGTGCAGCCCAAAATGCCAACTGCCCCTCACGCAGAGGCCAGGCTGCGGCCCCTCCACACCCTGGCACCCACCTGCTTCTCCAGCCGCTGCAGCCGCAGCAGCAAGGGGCCAGGGCGAACCCTGGGCCCCAGAGCCTGGGTCAGGCCACCCCCCAGGGCGGCAGCAAGGAGCAGGCAGGAGGTGAGCACTGTCCTGGCCATGCCGCTGCCGGACGCTTTGTGCTGCACGGCGGGGCCGGCGCTGGCTGCCGCAGTGCTGCCGCTGCACAGCCTCCACCAGGATGAGATCTGCAGCTGCCACGGGCCCAGCCCGGCACAGGCACTGCCAGCCCCACCGCCCTGGGCCACGCAATCTGCGGGGGCAGCTGGCCACAGCTCCTGCTCCAAGGGCTCTGGCTGTCCGAGTCAGGGGCCAGGAACGGGGAGCTGGGCTGTATATGCAGGAAAGGTAGGGAGTGGACGCCGTGGTGTATGGCAGGTTAAGCCTTGAAGGAAAGCTCCCGGAGGGCAGCAGGGTTGGGAGACTGACTGACACGCTGGGTGAAGGGCAGGGGCAAGCAGAGCAGTACCTGTGGGACAAGGCAGGACAGTGTGGACAGGATAGTACAGGCAGGATAGGGCAGGCAAGACAGGGCCTTACAGGCAGTGTGGTCACTGCAGGCAGTACAGACAGCATAGCAGAGGCACTGCTGGCAGTGCAGTACAGCACGGCGTTGCGCGGCCACTGCAGGCAGCACACTGCAGCACAGACATGACAGCAATGCACAGCACTGCACAGTACCAACTGCACAGCAGAGCAGGGTCACTGCAGGCAGCTGCCACGAGGCGGCAGCACTGGCGGTGTCTCGGAGCCGGGGGCGGTGCCAGGGGCGGTGTCTCGGAGCCGGGGGCGGTGTTTCGGAGCCGGGGGCGGTGTCTCGGAGCCGGGGGCGGTGTCTCGGAGCCGGGGGCGGTGTCTCGGAGCCGGGGGCGGTGCCAGGGGCGGTGTTTCGGAGCCGGGGGCGGTGTTTCGGAGCCGGTAGCGGCCGTACCCGGGTCGGTCGCAGGAGATGGCAGCGGTGCACAGCCTCGCCCGCCGGCCCCTCGGGTATTATTCAGTGCAGGGGGATGCAGGGAGGTGTGGAAGCCTGGGACGTTGCAGGCTCTGTGAAAGCTGCAGGAGCTGCCGGGCTACAGCGGCGTTTTGTCTATGACGGAAAGCTTCCACAGCACTGTCGCCCTGCCCGTGGGGGCCAATGTGCCCTTGGCGGTGTCTTATACAGCAGGAGCCATGTCCTGTCCTAAGAACTCCTCCTATCCTGCAGGCTGGGGGACCAGGAGGAGGTTGTAGGCCAGTGGTAAAGTTCAGAGGGGAACTGATAGTAGACTCAGAGAAGCTGAGCAATTGGCTTAGGAATCCACAGGCCACCTGTCAGGCCTACTGCTGCGTTCTTCCTGACAGGGCTTGTAGGAGTCGCCCAAGGTCACTCGCCTATTAAAGGGCTTCACTACAAGAGAGGTGGGAGGCAGTTGTGTACTGCTACAGGTGCTTGTCCTGCTTCGGGCAGTTTAAGTACTTTCACCACTGGGCTTTGTTCTCTTGGCCAGCAGGGAAGTGTCATCTGAATCTCTGAGGTGGGTTGTAACCTGCTAAAGGTCTTGTTTTCATGTTCCAGGGCGGTGCTGCTCCAGCAATTCATGTTTCTGTGTCCATAGATTAGTTTTGCTTCCTGCAAGCATCCTGTACAGGGCTGAGCAAGCACTAAGATGTGCAAAGGTGTTTGCAAAAGGAAGATTTCAGAGCCTCAGAACAGTTACAAACTTAAGCAGAGCTAACTCCTGTGGGGTTACAAGGAAATAGCAAGTCTGCTGCAGTGGAGCAGAAATGCTTCTCTCTTCTAAGAGCCCTCGTTTCTCGTATTTATTTAGTGGGTCTTTCAGTGGCCAAACATGAAATGTATTATGCTTTTGAAAGCCGCTGTGACTGCAGACTGATATCCTGAACTAAGCCACTCAAGTAACTATTAAGAAGGCTTTTAGTTTTAAAGTCACAAAGACCAGAAAATAACTTGAGACCTATTTGGTGTCTGTCAGATCTCAGCACGTGTCGTTTGACATCTGCTGGGGTTGTCTGTCTCTCAATAACTATGGCGTAAAATCACCAATTTGAAGAGCATGTCAGGGTTCCTGTTGAATGGCACTTTTTGTTCTTACGCATTCCTTTTCCATTTTGTTCAGAAGTAAAGAAAATATTAAAATAAAAAAATTTTATTCTTTCACTGTTTTCTTGACAGTCAGTAACTGACACACCTAATAGGTACTGATTAATTAGTGCTAAGCACATTACTCCTTACAGCCTCATTTGAGTTTGTGCACACCACGTCTTCAGAATTCGTGAGGATGAAATCCAGATCTCTGATAAAAATCCTCATCAAGCTGATGACCCATTTCTGTACTATCAACTTTGAACAAGACCTTCCAACAGACCTGACATTAAATAACCCAACGTTTGTTAACTGACTGGTGCACCCATTCCTTCATTTAGTGTGCTTCACTTGCAGAAGCAATTATTTTCCTGTTGAAAAATTGCTATTACTGCTGCACATTCAGGTAACTTTACATGTGTTGTTCCATATACCAAGGCTTTTAGTTAAAACAGAATTGTAACTGTTAATTTTGTTAAGATGCATTGTGTAAATTTGTGTAAATTTTGGCCAGCCATCAGGCAGAACAGCATGATTCTCAGTGCCACACTACACATACATATTGCTGTGCCGTTATACTGGGGGGGAATACAAATCCCTCCTTTCAGCAGAAAGATGCTCAGAGTCTTGCTGCTATGAGTTACACTCACACTAGGAGTCAGAAACACTCTGACAGTCATATGCCAGCAGCAGTGCTCCTAAGGTTCCTGTTGGATGCTTCAATCCAACTTCCATCTTCTTCCTTTCAACTGCTGCAGTTGCACAGCTGTTTGGTTTTTTTTCTTTCCCATCTTCACAAGAGCACACCATGTTTTCACAAAAGGAAGTAATCAGAATAGTAATTTAAAGAAGTTTATTACATCAGTGAATCAGCAAATAGAATTTATTTCAAACAATGCCACACTATTTTTTCTTCTTTCACTTAGCTTTAGCTGCACTCAATAGTAAAAATGGGGCTGTAAAATGTTGGACGGCGATGAAATGAAGCCGAGATGTACTTGGACTATTCAAACAATGCACTTTCAGCTTCTCTACCCAAAATGCAGCCTGTTTGTATAGACTCACACCTTACATTTTCTAGTCAGTATGTTTGTTACAGAATGCAAGTATTCTATACTCAATAAAAAACCTCCTACAGTTTGCAGTATCGTTAATAGTGTAATGAATTGTTAACAAACTTGAAATAATTTAGCTTCCCTTGCCAGAAAAGATGATGTTAACTGGATTTATGGAAATGGTAATCAAGTGCACTCAATGAGTAATGGAAATACTCAGGCTTTCTATGCATTGGTATTTGGACCCACCAGATAATTTTTTTCAGTTTAACAATACTCTGTTCCAGCCACAAAATAAAAGTTTTAAAACCCTCATTCAGTTTGCTCAACAGTGGAAAACATCTACTGGAATATTATGTAGTCTTGAGATGAATGTCAATGCTTTAAAAAAAAAAAAAATTTAAAACATCTAAAAATTTAGGAATCTAACATTAAGTCTTCTCTCATTACGATCTCTGCAAATTTCAAGTCCGAGCTTAGCTGAAGAAATCAGTGAGATGTGGAAATCTTAAGTCAGTCCAGAATATGAACAAGACAGTAAGCTTCCTTGGCTTTTAATGTCTTCATAGTTTAAGATGCAAGGACCTACAGGTTTCTCTTGGTAGAAAAAAAAACCAAAACTTTTAAACTTTTGCTCTACCGAAAAAATAAAAGCCCAGAGATTTGCAGACATAATAAAATTTATTTAAATTCCATGCATTAAGGTAGCTACAAGTGTCATCATATGAAACTGAAGGACAATAATTTCTTCTGTCCATACAATGTAGCTGTAAGTGAAATGAATGGGAGTTCCACAGTTACAAAGAAACAAATGAAACAAAACAAAAAAAAATCCAAAGAGGTAAATCTGTTTGTTTGGAGTTATCGGTGAGTTCAGATAGAGTCACCAGACTGTATCTGTAAACTTTTGGGGCAGTAAGTGGGCTTGCCACAATTGTAAAACTGAAAATACTTAGTTTGAGACATTCTGAAGAAGCTCTGAAGACCCCTTTTGATACTTACTACTAATACTCCTGGAAATGGGGAAAAAGAAAAATCCATTAGCCTTCACCCTAATTGTTAGAATGAGGATAGCAATAGTAGACTGTCCACTTCCAAAGTGCAGCTAAATAGGGTTTCATTATGCAGCTCCTTCAAGTTGTATTGAGTAAGCTTGATTTTGAACCAGTTTTGCTTTAATTTCTCAAGAGAAACTTCACTGGTCCTCATAAGCCTACACTGCTTCTGATATGCAAAAATTGACAGACTGTGCTTGATCCTGACCCTCCCCTATTTCATCCAGTATGTGCAAACTCTTAGGTTTTTAAATAGTCTCTCTCCCTCTCAGTTCTGACTGATCTTTAAAACAGCAAGGATTATCTGGCCCTCTAAATTAAAGACAGGGTGAACTGAGTAACTTATGTAACTGGCACTTTTTAATTGGCCCAGTTCTCCCACAAAATGCAGCTCATATAAATACTAATAGGCACTATTGCCACAAATTCTCTTTAATTTTTGCAAGTTTCACTGACGTACTGGCTGTTAGCATCTTCTGCTGTTAAGAATTTAATAATGCAGAATTTTTATGAAGAGACAATGTGCAGTCCTAGCCTTCCAAGTTGACTCACTGTCTGGTAATGCTGTTAAATCAACCTAAATTTGCTGAAGGTATCAGCAAACATAAAGCTAACAAAGGTACCACATCTGCATGAATGGTTTGTTGGTGGATTGGTTGGGGGTTTTTTTTATTGTTTTAAGAATGCATTAAAAAAAGGGAAGGGGCAAACCTAATTGTTTCATTACAAACTTGGTTGAGAGCCCAATTGCCTCGTTAAAACTGTGTGTGCTGGGAGGCCTAGGAGTTTAGAAAAGTCCAAGTAACCCAATGTCCTGGTTACTGGGAAGTTAAAAAGCGAATGCAACTGCGTTACATCTGGATAAAAAACATTATTCAAAAGCAATTCCAATACCGAAAAAGATTTCAAATTGAATAGTTTATTAACATGGTATTCATCTTTGTAACATGTGCACACACACTCGCACACTCTGAATGATCTGCCTGGAAAAATGAGGTCTTAATATATATGCTAGGGGGAAATGAAACATTAAAAATCCTTTAGATTTTCATAATTATAGGCAATTATGTCCACATCACTTACAAAGCTACTGCCAAATCTTTCCAAGGAAGCAGAATTGGGGAGGAAAAAAAAATTTATTTTTTTAGGGGGGAAAATTCATCAGTGGCATAGCAGAGCTCTCAATATGAGAAAGCTGACATAATGTGGACCTTTGCTGTGAATTTTGTCTTTGCAAAATATGGGGAGAAGTTTATCAATGGGCAGAAAATAAGACGGCGGTGTGAAGTAGGCTTTTGCAGAGTCGTTTTTCCTCACAGTTTTGTGCGGGGGTCATTGAGAAAAATGCTTAGTCCTTTTCTGGAACCAGTTTCAGAACTTTTCCAATTGCAATGGTCTTACCTAAAAACCAAGGAGACAAACACAAGAGAGTTACACTTGTGAACAGAATGTGTAAGTAAGCAGATGAAAAGCTTCCCCCGAGATACAGGCTCTTGAAGAGTATTAGAAATAATACAGAGAATAAATTGCTTCATTGCAGAATGAAAGCACCAGAGTATTTTAAAAGCCTAATAAAAATTTTTTAAACAGTAAAACTGCTGTTCTCACAGTAAAGAATAAGTTGTGAATTGTGGGGACCCTGCTCTATATTCATCTAAGGAGAAAGCAAGGCAGAACCATTGTACCAGATCTGTTTACAGCTTTTAAGAGAATTTTAAAACTATGTTCCACAAAACCACAAATTTAAGCAGGGCAAGCAGGAGTTAAAGCTCAGCACACAACCTCTCTTCTCTAACTCTAAAGAGAGAAGGTATGGTATTCACGTTGTAGTTGGACATTGCGTGCTGGTCATTTTTCAAATTCAACATTTTGTTTCCCAGTGCATCTTATTCCCCTGAGGTAAACCATACTGTGTTCCCAGCAAGAGCTCTGCACCATAACTATTTGCTTAGATTTACTTTTTCATTGTCCAGTAGATCACTCTGATGCCTCACTGCTGTACATGGTCTCCTATTGCAAACAACTGTTTCTTTAGCAGTTGGCAGCTGTCAATCAGTCTTACCCTCATCTCTTAAGGTAAAGCGACCCATCTGAGGGAAATCTTTGAATGTCTCAAGGCAGATAGTTCCTGCTGTCCTTAAACGGGCAATGCATACTTGATCTTGTTTCACAAAACGGGGCCGTGTCTTACTTTTCTCTCCTGTTTTTTTGTCTACCAAGCAGATTAAGGCCTGTATTAGAAAACAAAAACGCAGCTGTGATTGCTATAATTTTCTTAGTGAACAAAACTGTTCTGGTCTTAGACATAAAAAAAAACCCCTTCTATGATTTTTGCACAAGAGTCAATGGTGCCTTATCAGAAGGCTTATGCTAATGGTTAAAGTTATTTTTGGTTGTGTTACAGTACTGACCAAAGATTCCAGTCAAGAGTGGAGCACTGATGCATTAGTTGCTCTACAAATGTACATCACGAAAGAGCTCCT
This sequence comes from Psilopogon haemacephalus, assembly GCA_013396835.1. Taxonomy (NCBI): domain Eukaryota; kingdom Metazoa; phylum Chordata; class Aves; order Piciformes; family Megalaimidae; genus Psilopogon; species Psilopogon haemacephalus. The sequence goes on along the minus strand of VWZI01023957.1, from coordinate 1,098,690 downwards.
CACTGCAACATGAAGATTGTCTAATGTTTGCATCACCACTTACTGTTATCTCGACTTCTTCAATACAGGTGTGGATGTGCAGCACAGCATTATAACCTGGGCAGATAATGGATTTGTGCTCAATTATCACTATCTGCAAAACAGTTTAAAAGTTTTAATGAGTTTTTTCCTCATTTCCATTATAGAAGAGCAGACAATAATCAAATGCAGAACTGTATTAAAACATACAGAACAATGCACATGCACAAAAAAAAAAATAAAAAATCACAGAATCACAATGTTCAGAGTTGGAAAGGACCTCGAAAGCTCATCCAGTCCTGACAAGCAGGATCACCCATACCAAATCACACTGGAACACATCCAGACAGGTCTTGAACATCTCTGGAGAGGGAGACTCCACAGCCTCCCTGGGCAGCCTGTTCCAGTGTTCTGTCACCCTCACAGTGAAAAAATTCCTCATGTTTACATGAAACTTGCTATGCCTCAGCTTCCACCTATTGCCCCTTGTCCTGTCATCGGGCATCACCCAGCAGAGTCTGACTCCATCCTCTTGGCACTTGCCTTTTGCATATTTATAAACCTTAATGAATTATTTTCTGAAAGAAAAAACCCCAAACAACTAAGCTGTTTAGGATGTGAAAGTAAAATAATATAAAAATTGGCCCGTCGAGACTTTGCTTTTATGATTACAGGCACCTAAATTTCAATGGAACTTCTCAGTGAGGAATTAAAATCTCAAATGAATGATGTCAGAGTATTTGACATGTATGTTATTGTCAATCTAGAGATATTTTAATGTAAAATCTGAACTGAAACGTCAAACTACTGAAGTTTAGATTTCATGAAACAAAAAAAACATTGTGACACATTTTCACCTGTACAGCAATCAAATGTTAGCTATTCTACCTGGGCATCAAAAGTGCGTCCGGAATGACAGAGGTTGTTGGGATCACAGAGAATAAATCCTGGAAGGATCTCCTCCTCTTCAATTCCTTTCAGTCTAATCTTTAGATTTTCACCTGGGGCTACTGAATCAGTTTCTACATCATCTGAAAGGATTCCAAGAACTTCCACGTTGTGCTTGAAGAAAGCAAAAATGCAGTTTTGTTGTGAATATTTTAGTACAAAACAATTATAACACAACAGGATTTTAATAAGTAATTTCATTATATTTGGTTGTGTAAGCTTAAGAGCATTTAAAATACTTAATAACACGTTTCAATATAATTCTATAGTCAGTATAATTCTATAGTGTATATAGTCAATGGAAAACACATTAAAAAACATCCATGAAATGAGTTTAAAAGAGGCAAGATACAACAGATGCATATTATCTAAAAGAAAGCAAAAGCCACATGGTAGTATGGATATGTTACATTGAAAATGTAACATTCTGAATATTAACACAATCCAGTAAATCCTAGAATTCTAAAGTCCTTCAAGATCTCCTGGAGAAGATGATAAAAATACCAAAAGTACATTAATAAACTCTCTCCAAGCAAACTGCAAAATGCATTTCCTAATGTTCCTAGATGTAACCTCTTTTCTGATTTTTGCATAGAATCATAGAATGGTTTAGGTTGGAAGAGACCTCAAAGATCATTCAGTTCCAACCCACCCCCATAGGCAGGGACACCTCCCACTAGATCAGGTCGCTCAAGACCTCATCCAGCCTGGCCTTGAACACATCCAGGGAGGGAGCAGACACAACCTCCCTGGGCATCTTCACACAGTTCTAGATACTAGCAGAAAAGAAATACTGGAAAGACTGAGAAGTTAAAGGAATTGCTTGATAAACAAGTCCTTTGTTCTGACTGCCTGAAGTTTTAGTACAATCCTCATTAACTGTCAAAGTAACAATACTAAAAAAGGAGGTAATCAAAAGCCTGATGATAAATTCTGTAAAACCATTTACACATTATTCATTTCTCCTAGTCAACCCTGACACTACATCTGGGTGTCAGATGCATCTCCAGCTGTTCTGTAATAACTTTTAAAACTGAAAAGTAGATCTGAAACTGTTTTGGTTTCAATTTCAGCAGCTCCTGTAAAAGGTGACACAGAAGTCAATCTAATTTAGATATTCTGATTAGGAAATATCAGCTTTCAAAAAGCTGTACCTGTATTGTACATTTGACTATTGAAACACTGTCTAGCAAACTACCTCAGCCTGCAGAGTTGTAAAGTGTGTCACCTTGAAGCCAGATGACTCGACTAGGTAAGGAGGACAACACTTCCAGGCCCCTTTGGTAAGAAAGCAGTGGAAGCAAATGCTATCATTACCCAGGTACACTGCTTTTCCCCAGCTGTGTTTTTGCATCCTTTATTTTTGCATTATCACATTCTTCAGGAGAGCAGGGTAATTCCAAACAGTGATCTTCCAGTACGGAACAGCTACCTGCCTGCAGAACCAGCCTATTCTTAATGAAAGCAAACTGTAGGTCTTAACCGGATCACACCATGCAGTGTTTTCATCCTTTACATTTTTCCTTTCCTGTTTATTTAGGGAAGGGGTAAAAAACCCCCAACTGACAAACACACAATAAAAAGGGCAAAACAGAAGGGAAGTTTTGACTAATTTTAACCCACAGCAAGAAAGAAGCATTGTGGGCCAACCGTAAAAATACAAAGCAAACCAGTTCAAATAAGCTACAATGATTTATAGCCCTGCAATTGAGTTTACTAAGGAGACACACCCTGAGTTCTGAACACTAGGGAAGTAAACCATACACGCACCTGGGAACATCATTCCTGTAAGACATGAAAGCTTAGTTATGTTCATCTGAGAAACAGAAACTTCACTGACTTAAAGTGAGGAGAATCTTTAACAATCAAGCTCTAAAAAAAATATCTAGTAACATTAAGTATCTAAACCTTCCCATACCTTGTTTGGCATCATCACAAGCTGTTGTCCTTTGCAAATAGAGCCCGACTCCAGCTTCCCAAGGACCACAGTGCCCATATCCTTCACAAAAAGGAATTATTACATAAAGTTGGAAACATTTTTCTACAGGGCTGCTTTATTTATAGTAGAACTCTAAGTATGATTACTGAAGTTATTTACTACTGCTGTGCTTCATGTTTTGGAAACCATTCTCATAAGAAATTACAGATTAGGAGCCTCATATAATACAAAAATTATTTATTTCCCACCTCAGTTCTACAGTTGGAAATGCAGACATATCAAAGATAAGAGAAAGAACCTCTAAAATACAGTAGATTGTCCATTTGCTGCTTTCAGAAAACAGAAAATTTATACTTTTTCAAAGCTGTTATTTTAGTTTGTACCTTATATTTATCCACTATTGGCAGCCTGATTGGTCCATCAACTGAGCGGTTGAAGTTTGGCAAATTATCCAGGTAGGGAATAAATGGTAAGCCACTAAAAGAACAGAAGGCATTTGTTTCAGTTTTGAGAGCACCCTTCTATTTAAAAACTACTCAGAATGGCTAAGTGCAGTCCAATGAAAGGCACGATTTTCACTCTGTCATCATTAAGAACAGTGACCCATCGTTAGTGTCACATTAATAACCCAGGAAGCACAGGTGTCTTAAGTTACATTACAGATATATTGCAGACAAAGTAATTATTCCTACAAGACTCTTGCTTTGGAAATACAAAACCATAAGTGAAGCCCAAACTTGCCTTGCATTAGTATGTTTTAACTGCCATGAACATGACATCCAGTGAGACATGGCTTGACACTAATTATAATACAGATTCAAGCAAACTCTTCGCATTAGACAATTACTCACTCTTGCAACAAGCCAACTGCAGCATCGCTGGGAAAATCAAGGGCTAGTGCAGCACTCAAACTCAAAGCCTAAGAACACTGCTAACACTATTACAGAGTCTGCTAACTTGAACCTTCTGCAGTTAGCAAATGCTTTTATTTGGCTTATTGCATGGCTGTGTTTTTGTTGTCCTGATTTCATTTCAAGCACTTCACAGAGCACAAGTACCACATACCATACTTCTATTTCTTCCTAGCTTCGCTCTAAAATTTGATATCATTGAAATACATGGAACAACTTGAATGTTTGCTGTAAGATACATACATATACCAAGGACAGAATTCTGACTGTTCTTTAAGGTTTGCACCAGTCAGTCCTGAGCACGGCATGAAATGGATATCCTTTTTGGGATTGAAGCCAACTTTCTTCAAAAATGGCACCAATTTCTCTTTACATTCCTCGTATCTATTAAAACAAGCACATCAAGTTCAGTTTCAATTATTCCAGCATGATGTAATACTGTGCTTTAAAAAAATCAACAAAACCCGCAGACATTTAATTTTCATCAATTAAGCCATTCTGTGTGCAGTACACAAACCTAATAAAGCTGTGGCCTACTCATATCTTCAACCCATTCTTCCAGCACAACTTGCTATTGTCTATTTCCCCCCCACCTCTGCTCTACAGAGCATCACGTTTCCTCTGTAGACCTCAATTATTGGTCTGGGTAAGCAGCAGCATGTACCTATACCTGCTTTTAAGACAGAGATGCAGGCCAAGAGAGCAGGACAGATCAAGCAGACAGCTACTGAGATCAAGCCACAGGCTTTCACTTCACTCATGTCTTGGTCTCCTCCAATCACCTATGTAATTTCCTAAGACTTAATGCTATTTACTTCTATTGCACTTCTTCCTCTGATTCAGTTTCAAGTGAATTCCGTAAGGTCAGAACATTGAGACTTTGACAGCACAGCAAGTTCTCCGACAACTCTTATTATAGTGTGGGAGAAAACTATCCCCATTACACAAGTATCTCTTAGGGAAGGACTAAGTCATACTTTTTATCATCCTGCTTGAAGAGGCGAGAAGAAAGCTGTGACAGAAGCCATAAATTAAAACCCTTTCGTATCATCTGAGCATTATGGCAGAAAAGAATAACTTAATATTTTTATTAGTTATTTAAATATTACACAAACTTTTGTAGTTATTTTTATCCAGCCTGTATCACTGCCCTTGTCTCACAACTGTGATCACTTTAATATGCTATTTGCTTATTCAGTTCAGCTTGTGATAGAAGAAAAAACTCCAAATGATGCAGGGTGGCCACAAAGTGAACAGGGTAACAACTGTTCTCTCCAAATCCAAGCTCGGAGTTCTGTAGAATCGTGGCCAAGCAATCAGGAATCTGGTGAACTGAACTACTGAAAACAAAGTCAGCAATTAAGCTATGTTAGAATGCATGGATCTGTTCCATATGGCTGCACAGTTCCAAACAGCTGAAAAATGAATGTTTTGAAGTAGTGTAGAACTTCAGTTTTAGTTGGTAAGTGCTGTCCTAGGCACTGTGCTTCTCTTTTTCGCTGTAGTTCTGAAAACCTGTCTACCATTCTTTCAGCAAAAATAGGATGCAAAACAATTTCTTTTTCTCTTCAAAATTACTTCCAAACAACTTTTAAAAAAATACTAAACTCACCTTTCATTACTCCAGTTTACAGTTGGATCATCCATTTTATTAATAAGAACTATTAAATGTTTTACACCTGCTGTTTTTGCTAACATGGCATGTTCTCTTGTTTGTCCACCTTTCTCAAATCCAGTTTCAAACTCTCCTTTTCTTGCAGAAATAACCTAGTCAAAAACACACATTTTAATAGAAGTTCTACAACTCTCTCAACAGAACAACCAATGGTTTTGCATAAAGGGAGTATTACCCAACTTCTGAAAGCTTTTATTGGTTTTAGCTACCCAAATGCACTGGTATATCCCTCAACATTACCCAGTAGTTTCTGCACTGACAGAAATAGCATGAGACTTGTGAATGATTTTAGGAAGCTGTTAAGTTACTCCAAACCCACTCAACTTGGTAGACTTAAGATCTGAAAATTTTGCCTACTCACTGTAGCTAACCAGAAGGCAAAACGAGCAAACAAACCCTCAGAAAGCTTAATTCCACTGTATATCAAAAAAAGAATCTGATTTGGTCTTACCAGCACAGCAAGATCAGCTTGAGAAGCCCCACCAATCATATTTGGAACAAAGCTCTTATGTCCAGGAGCATCTAGGATAGTGAAGTGTTTCTTCTCAGTTTCAAAATAGGCACGACCCACTTCTACTGTTTTACCTTTGTCTCGTTCTTCTTGGTTTGTGTCTAAGGCCCATGAAAGGTACCTAAAAAAACCCAAACAAAATATTCTTTTTGTATCAATTTCTACTAGACTTGTGTATTATGTTCATTATAAAATGCTCTTTTTTTCCTGCTCAGCTGTTGTAAGTATCCCAGCATTACTGAACTCAAAACTGTTCAAGTTTCAGGACTCTCAACATGTAAGCTAAAAACCAGTTTCCCATTTTCATCACTGCACAGAGAAAAAGCAAACTATTATCTTGAGTAAATTCATACCACGTTTCTCTGTTTTTTTCTTTAGCTTCTCTTTCGTATTTTTCAAGTGTTCTTTTGTCAACCATTCCTGTCAAATACCTAAGAAGACAGGGGACAGAGGAGGGAGAGGAGAGAAAACAAAGTGCAGTATTACGTAAGCAAAAACACAGCTCTAAATGTTTAAATACTTATATAATCCCTACAAACTATTTTGAAAAACTGTAATAGCCTAATGTGAGCAGCAGTGGAATTTTTTTCTCCCCAAAAAGCCACACCATTATCTGACATGTAAAAGTACACCAGTACCACTTCAGCAGAAGTATGAGAAATAAGGGCTTTTAAAGCCTTAAAATATTCTGCAGAAGGAAATTTGGAAGAGGAATTACATCCTGTTAAGGCAATGTCTGAGACTAACCTGGTATTTCAAAATTAAGTAAAAATTGTGATGGCTGAAATTTTCATCACCATCTCCTTTTCTGAATTGTAAAGGAAAATACTTATTTTTTTAGCTATAAGGAGGAAATGTGTACTTTAAGAGAGATCTTTTAGTTACAAAAAGCATCAAGTAGTGTACAGTTTTATCACATTAGAACCCAATCTACTTAGTCTATATGGAAAATTAATGCTAACAGTAAAAAAGGATTGGTTAATGACAAAGTTGGTACAAGCACCCTAATCTTTCCCCCCTTCTAACAAAGGGATATTTTGCAAGAATGAAAGACCACAGAAAGCTTTAGGAACATACTACATGGGTAGGAGTGCTAAGAACAGCCATCTCCTTGTACAAGGAGAATACTCAGACATCAGATAATGAAACGCTAATTTGCTCTAGTAGGAACTACAAGGTTAAATGTAGCATGACAATTCCAACATTCCAGTTTGGTCAAAACAAATAAAGATCAAAATGCCAAGACAAAGGCCTCCCACTTTTGCTGAGAATATTATTTTAAAATCATAGAAATCCTTTGGATCAGCAGGATGGCATTTATTGCTTCATGTGCTGCCTTCCGTTCCTTGGTTTCACAAACTGTAAGGTCTAGCTGCATTTCTTTACTTCTACTGCAGCCTCTAGACTTAAAAGACTATAATAATGAATTTCAAAATTTGAAATCAAATGATGCCTGACAATGATAGCACCAGGAAATAAGCTTATGCAATGTTTGGGGTTTTTCAGTCTTCAACAAACCCACCAAGTTTAACAAAGGGTATAATAAGCAGTTTCACACAGCATTTGAAAAGGTCAAACAATCATGCTCTAAGAAAGGGATTCAAGTTTTTAAATTTAATAATGTAAGCTCTTGCAGAGTTGTTTCCATTAAGTGAAACTCCTATAGCAGTAAGATCAAATCTGCTGGAATTAAGAAATTCCAAAGACAGTTAAGTAAGTTAACTAAATTAATAAGGAGACTAACATTCTATTTAAGAAATATTAATCTAGGCTGATTAAATTAATGAATACTACTAGTTGTACTTAATATTTTAAATTCACAAAATCAGCAAATTTTAAAATTGTTTCCTTACATTATTTGTCCTCCAATAGTTGATTTGCCAGCATCTAAAAAAAACCCAAAACACAAATCAACAAATTATCACTCATGATTTAAAAGAAAATTCTACAAGAAGAAAACAATTATGAAAAAAAAATCTAATTTATTTTCAAATCCATATATTTTAATTGTTTTTCAAGCATTGCTCAGCTCCCCTTGTTTCCATAATAATTTGCTGTCAAGTCGATTACACTGAGTTTTGAAGTCTGTTTTCATACATGTAAACTTGGCATCATCCACAAAAATCCCCACCACAACAAGCAGTGATCCAGAACAAGTGTGGGTTAAGAGTGTAGGAAGTCTTCTCTCTCTGCTTTCTTTCTCCCTTGTTCCTACCATCTGTGGGCTGCTCTTTAATATTGGGATGTACCTCTACCCACTGCCTCAAGAGCAGGTGATAAGAGACTGTTCAAATTAAATTTACTGTAAAACTCACAATTCACTAATTCTTCTGTACTTTTGACACCACTTAAGATTCTTCCGAAGTCTGTTGAAACTATTCGGTTGGGACATTTTACTGTAAAGGCCTCTTTTAACCGTCAATTACACTTATCTCGCTTATCTACTGTTTTTTGAATAATGTGGTTTGAATTTAGTAACAATAAGAACCCTGCTTTAGAACAAGCAGAAGAACACTACTTTCAGATTTTGTTCATAAAGACAGATGTGTCATCTAAGCACTCAATAGAGCAGGTACTTGAGAACTCATGAACACAGACACTGCTGCATGCAAGAGAAGGTGGACACTCTACCCTTGGCACTCTGGCCCTGACAGAGTTTTAAGTCTTCTGATTTCTCCAGAGCAGCTTGATTAGAGTAACTACTTGTGCTAACCTGTAGACATGGTGAATACATACATCCCTACAAGAGTGGGATTAATTTCAAATCCTTTGAGTTCTAGATAATACACAATACAAAGACGCAGTTACTTCACATTGAGTTACGACTTACCTACGTGCCCAATGAATACTACATTTACATGCTCTTTTTTAGGAGCACCTGGTGGTGCTACAACAGATTTCGGTTTTGGTATTTCCTCCTCCTCTTCCATCATTTCCTGAGCACTTTCTTCAGAAGGGCCTGCATCCCCCGTGGGACCACCTCCTAGCTCTGCTTCACTTGTTTCTTCCTTGTGATCCCATGACTCTTCTGGTGACATCTCTGTCTCTCCATTTTCCACTAAAAATTAAGCAGTTAAGATATATTCCATTTGATAATGAAATTAAAAGCACTGACTATGGAGAAAAGCTCCTGCCCCAAAGATGCAATCAAAAGACTTCAACTATCCAGTCTGTTAATGTCTTCCTACACAGAAGTGGGGAATTGCTGCTTAGTTTTGAAATTACAATTACTGGAAGCTTTCAAACTGATTTGTGTGCTGACAGAAAACTATGATTCACAAGGATTAAGAGAATTCTGTTGTAACAGGGCAAGAACTTTACAAGGGAAAATAATCTGAAGATCCACTCAAACCATGATGCCAGCCTGACTCCACAGATACACACTAGCATTTGATTAGAGAGAAAAGAACAGGGATGGTGCTTCAAGTTCTCTCTGACACCATACAAACAGGGGGAGACTTCCACTTTCTGATTGCTCATATTAAAATACATGACAGAGATCAGCAATCACAATGTCATGCATATGAAAGGGACTATTTTGTAATATGAAATTATTTTCAAATACAGCCCTGATCCTTTTTCAGTATCCAAGTAATCCAACTGCACTTCTCAATTATTTCTTTCCTAGTCTAAGTAAAGACATAATGAAAACTAGTAAGGACCAAACATGCAAAGGCTCAATAAGGTATTCTTCAGTTTTGTTTTGCAATGATTCAGCATAAGCACTGCAGTAGTATTTTATATATTATCACAGTGAAATGGAACAATTCTCATCTTACCAACAGATTCTGAAATTTCCATATTAACAGCAGCATTTGAACCTGGGATAAAAAAAAGGATAAAAGGAACTATTAAGGACATATTTACCTTGACAATATCAAGAGCAAAGAAAAACGGAATTATTAAATTAGTAAAAGGATAGTTCAGAAGTTTGGGCACTTGCCAATGCTGCTTAATATACAGATTCGGTTTTAAGAACAATTCTGCTTCATGTAAGCTTTATGACCTTCAATAAACCACTTGGTCTTTATGTGCCTTGCTTGACTGGCTGTAAAATTGTAAATAACCACACATAACACTGCCTTACAACAGAAGTATGAGGATAAGGAGAATGAAGGTTGGAAAATGTTCATAGGGGTTTTTAAAAATAAGATTCCTTGCAATAGTTTTGAAATTATGTTTTATGGAGCTGTGTTGCACACAGCCAGAACACAAACACAATTACCTTCACAAGAGGCTGTCTGCTCCTCTAGAGAAGTCTCTATAGGTGCACCTGTGGGAAGAAATTAACTTTAAAATACACTGAGGTAACCAATTTCCACAATTGGTCATTTAAAATACCCCACCCATCTCTCAAATCTATTGCAATAAATATATTTAAGAAAAAAACCCACAAACTTCCCCTCCAAAAACTGTACTAAGTATAGCCTCCATACACAAATACTTCTAAGGAACATTACATAAAAGTTGTGAATACACCTGTTTAAAAAACAGTGCAAATTTTTTCCCCACAGCTAAAGATGCTTTAAAACTGTAAGTATTAAGTATTTTTTATATACACTGTATTTTACCTGCCTCCCTTCTTTGCCCATGGTGGCTATTTTAAGTGTTAGCATCTAACTGCTATTTAAAAATGTCAAATCTGTTCCGCTGTAGCTGAAGTAACAATGTATGTGTGGTGCCAGAACTGCACAGAAAGATTCTGCCAGTGTCACCTTATAGCATACCTACAATGCTACTGTACCTCAATTTCACATAAACATTGAGTAGAAAATTGAAAACAGCTATTAAGAATAAATTCTGTAGTTACTGGTATTAAGAGATGATTAACTTGTTCATATGCCTGGTAAGTTTGCAAGTTCTTAAACATCATGATATAGTTGCATTGCTATCCATGTCACAGGATGTTAGGAGTTGGAAGGGATCTCTGGAGATCTTTGAGACCAACCCCCCTGTCAGAGCAGGGCCATGTAATCATGTAGGTCATGCAGGAACGCATCCAGATGGATCCTGAAAGTCTCCAGAGGAGGAGACTCCACATCTTCTCTGGGAAGCCTGTGCCAGTGTTCTGCAACCCTTACAGTAAAGAAATTCTTCCTCATGTTGAGGNTATATATATATATATATAATACACACATTAAATCCCCTCTCAGTCTTCTCCTCTCCAGACTAGGAGGGCAATCTTAGAAGTCATGTGCATATCAAAGCCACATGTGCATATCACATCCAAAGATCACTCAAGCTTCTCATGCACTAAACCATGCCACTAATCTATATGTTGAGCTATAACTAATTACTAAAACATTCTGATTAACAGTTAAGCCACTTGATGTTTCAGAACATTATTCCACATGACCAGGAGGAGTTCTATAATTATCCTTAAAACCTTAACCTATGTAGTTTTTTCTCAGTATAAATTCAACTTCACAATTCTTTGAAACAAGTCCATCACCATTTTTATTTTCAGCCACATACCAAATTCATACTCTCTCTTTAGCTACACTCCAGCTCTCCTCCAATCCTATTACGAAAACCTTACAGCATTACTTGCTCTATATGCATAATGGGACCTAAAGATGAAACGAATCCCCTCAAAAGAACAAAAACATACAGAGAAGGACCTGCTTCTAAGCCTCTTTGCTTTCCTGCTGTTTGCGTATTTGCTGCAGACTTCTATAAAGTGGAGCAGTGCTGCAAAAGCTGGAAGAGGGCCAGAGGACAAAGCTTGCAGGCAGGGTGAATGTGGGTCACAGCACAACACCCAATGACCAGCAGCAAACAGTGGAGGGGCACAGAAAAAGAGAAGAGCAAAATGTTCTGAGCTAGGTTTCCTACACTCCTCTGTTGTGTCCTACATGATCTGCACTCTAGAGTCCTAAAACCACAGGAACAAAACTCTTAGAGAATGATTTAATACAGTAAGTAAACACGTAAGGGTGGAATACCTTCAGATTCTTTGTAAGGAATGATATATTACTTCCATTTGAGAGCTGGAACAGACTCAAATCATCCTGTTTATGAGCATGGTAAGTAGTGGCACAGAACCTAGCGCCTTAATTTTGCAACCTATCAGAAGACTCTTGGCTATTTCACACATAGTATGGTTGGGATGCATAAATATATTCATTAGAAGATCATTTCAACAAGCTTTTGATTTCACTTCTCTCCATAATGAAATATTAAATGGACTTGCCTTGAAACAGAAGCTCTGCAAGTGGTTGAAGAGCAATTAAGTCAACCAACAGTATTCGTAATAAAGTTAGCTTTACTTTCTGGTGTGTAATACAGGAGGTATACAGGAAAGAGAAGTGTCTTCACAAATAAGAGAGGAGGTAGGAAACTCTTCACCTAAAAAGGTCCATCCATTGAATTTTGAATGAGTCTAGCACACAGGAGAGCGAGTTTGTGTACAGATCCTAAACAGTACTAATGCCACCCAACAAAGGACAACAGATACCCAATTATGACCACAGCCACTTAAGAAATTCTGGCCACTTTGGTACAAGTGGTAGACCTGCTTGAAAGTGGACACTGAATTGTAAGAAACGTACATTGTTACTTCAAAGCAGAAAAGGAATACAAGCTGCTCTGTAAAGAAAAAAAAAAGTAAAAACCAAAGAATCTTAATTTCCAAAAGAACAGGCTTTAAGAGATAAAACTAAACACTCCCTTAATAGTTGTTTACTTCTAATATACCATTTCAGGTTATGCCAAGTTATTTCAGGTAGTGGTACACTCCAAACGAATATCCAAGAGAAAACTTTCACTTTGAAGGGTGATTATTTTGCTCTGTGTGGAAGTGAACAGATTGCCTGGAGTATGCCTTTGAAGCAACCAATTTAAAAGAAGGATGCACACACATCCTGCTTCTTGGACCATTTGCTTGCTGCAGCTTGATCTCTGCCATCTCTTCTTTCCTTTCATCCCTAGTGCATGTGGAACTACAGAAGCTCCATGAAGAGAGATGGTCTCACTGAAAACTGAATCCAACAGCTTTTGGGTGAATCAGCACTCTGAAACAACTCATCAGCTGGGTATAGAAGCAGTACTAATGCCACGGCAGAGGGGGCAGAAAGGCACTCTCAAGGGTTCAAGAAAAAACACTTCTTCACTTTACATTTCACTTCTGAAACATTTAGAGAACCTCTGCATCACACAAGAAGAAACCAAACTCCACACCGTCCTTGTCGAAAAATGTTTGGGCAAAGCCAGTGAACTGAAGTAACCTTAATTTTGCCCAGGAGATGAAGACAGTAATTGTAACCAAGTATCTTTAAAGATCAGGAAAACCAAGAAAGGTTCCAATTGTCCTTGTAGCTTAACCTGATCTCTCTGAAACAGAGAAGCACATAAGCAGTTTTTCATTTTGTGTTTTCTGGAAGTCAGGAAAGCAATAACATTGACAGTTAACATAGCTTACTCTTAATGTAAAAACATCATATACAGCAAATTCAACACAAATCAGAAAAAACCTCTTTGGCTTGAAAATTCTAGATCCTCATCTGTAAAAGCCATTCTGATAAGAATCCTCTCATATGAGAGGGATTCAGCATTAGTAGTTCTTAAAAATTTGGTTTTAAAGCCAGAATGTGCCTTAAATGATATGAGATCTCTAAGATCCATATGTGAACAATCTGATTTTACACACTCCACCTCTCATCATACCAGAAGTCAAGAACTCTTGTTGGAACTTTATTCATTGTACTGCATAAGGTGAGCAGCTTATCTTTAGTCCTTTTGAACATCAGGGCCCCAGGACATTTTTTAAAATATCTCTTGCCAATGCCAAAGGCAAAAATGGACACAGAAGCTGCATTTATCTACTGGTAGAATATCAGACAAGGACATTATGTAACTCAGACACTTGTCTGAAACAAGGTAATTTTTTTTTTAAATAAAAAAATCACTGGAGGAGTATGCACACTCCCAATAAAAATTCCAAAATAGCACAACTTTTAAAACGTGGTGATGGGTCTCTAAAACACAGCTCATGTCTGAAAGCAGTGCCACAAGCCTATCTCATTCACATGGCTGTCTACTACAGCTGATGAGCTTGTTGAGTGTTACATTTAATTTTATACAATAACCAAAGCTGCACAAGCAGAATGAATTAAAAAAATTATCACTGAACCTCTGAAAATATTGTTTTAGAAGCCAGGAACCTCACAGCACTGAACAGTTTAGAATGCTTGTACAAAAACAACATTAAATTGCTTTATAACGACATTCATGGTGGAGTAAAACAAGATTTTCATTTATAGAATAGGTACAGCTGCTAAACTGGGATTCAGGATTAGAAGAGCTGCAGTTAAAATAAAGTCCAAAAGGCAAACTCAAGTGCTAAGCAGTAATGACAACTCCCCTCTTTATGTAAGTAGCATTATTTATCAGAGGAACACAGTGAGCTGAGGGGTGTCTCCACACTAGCAGACACCACTTAAGTGGGTAACTGCTCACTTCTCAGCAGCAGGTACCTGAGCCACACTGTGAGGGGCTTCACAGAACTGATCAGAGGCAGCACTCCCAGCCTGCTCCTCTGCTGGAGTAGACAGACAGTGCTGGTACCTCCCAACTGAGGTAGCCTATAAGCTTAGCAAAACTGTTTGCACAACACAGCACAGAGATTAGGGGGAAAAAAATTAGAGGTTAAAAAAAAAAGGGGTACATTCAGCTTGAAAGAAGTGTCTTATTTACAAAACTTAGATGGTCTGTACAGTGAGTTTGTTGCAGCTCCTCCAATACAGACATCAAGTTCCTTCACAGCAATTCCTGGAAGGCTGAGGAGTGAAGAAATGCATGACACCTTTCTGTATGTGGGATCTGAACACCTGAGCTCAGTACACATTTACACAATAATCAAATAGTTTCAACAGTTTTTATGAATTATTTAACAGATGTTTGCCCCCACCCTTAAAAAAAAAAAAGAGGCATAAAGGGAATTAGATTCAAAGAGAGCATGAAAATTAGAAACAAATACTAAAAATAGATTAATTTAAAAAAACCCACTACTTTCAACACAAGTAAGTGCTAAAGTATTTCATATTCAGTATTTTAAAATATACATAAAAGGTTTTCAGGAGATCACTGTAAGGCAGTTGTTTTCAAAGTTAGCTTAAATCAAAAATTACCTTCCTGTCTCTGCACCACTTCACAGTCTATGTCCTAGCTTCAGCAGCAGACACAGAGATGGATGCCTAGTTTTGAAATGCACCAGTGTAAGAGCAGCTTTAATAGTTTTAAGATGGCTTTGTAAAATTCACCAAAAAAGTTAACACTTGCTTTGTATACATAAGATTGCTACTTGCTAACTTAGTAAAAGAGCAACCTTTTTTCCTTCCACAGTGGGAACACAACATATATTTATCTTATTTAAAACTAGTATGCTTCTTCACAACTAAGTCTAAGAAAGCTTATCAGGATTTTCAGGGAATATAATGAAAACTCCTTTTCCTTAAGGCCAAGTACTTGTACTCAGTTGATAACTTCATTTTTGAGAGAGATGAGAAAACAGCTATTAGAACAGGTAAGCATTCCACACTCTAAGAAAGATCTCTTATAACCCACTAGGAATAGAAATTAAAACACAAGCACAAAAACAAACCTAAGCACCCCATGGATATTTTGGTAGGTTAAGCTCAGGGTGGTAACATTTACAGATGAAAGAACAAACATTACACAAATTCTCAGAGTGTTATAAAGAACAAATAATAATGCATTACCTGCCCTAAACTAACTTCTCTACTGGAATTCAGTCAGTGTCATTTTCATACAGACCTTTCAAAACACACTGATTCAACTTTTACCACTTCATTCCTTCATAGCAGACAAACAGCTGCTTCTCTTGCTTGCACGTGTCTCCTCACAAAACAGGAGAGAAACCCAAAATTCGGAAAGGGACACTGTAAAATCAGACTGCCTACAGAAATCGAGAATTATCCCAAATAATTTTTGCGTTCATTCTGATAGAGCAATTGAGTTTTAAGCTAACATTATGCCTTTAAGTACCTTAAAGGAGTAGTTGAAACCAGGGTGCTAAACACACATGGTCAGCAGACTGCATGTGGACTCCAGGACAGTTTTCTAGTCCACAGCCAGCTCCCAGTAGTCTGTCTTTTACCGGAGTCATGCAAAGGCCACAGGCATGATGAATTATTCTAACAGGAGCAACACAATCCTGGCTACCTTCCTGGGGACAGTTCAGATGCAGACAAAGGACATCTGTGTAATACATTGGCACCTTGATTGCATCACAGAGATATATTATATCTGATCATCTGGTGAGTCTGTGCCAAGACATACAGCCTTTTTGTGCACTCACTGCTTTAAAAGAGGTTGTGCAGCTCAGCTGTCTAGAGAAGCTGATACAGAAGAACTCTGCTCTAGATAGCCAAGTGATGACTCAAAGCAAGATTTTTTGGACAAGAATTTATACTGTATACTGGCATTCTGACACCTGACTTGCTGTCATTTAGCCATGGCACATTTACCAAGTATTGCCTTAACTTGACCAGTTGACAAGTATTAGTACTAGCATCACCACCACCCTACTTCTGAGAAAATCATCAGCATGTGGCTATTCCAGTGTTGACAAGAGTAAATGATATAACCCTTTAATATAATAGCTCCTTGAACTGTGTACTACTAATTTTAGGCAAATTATACTTAGCAAGTTCGTATGCAAAGTGAACTCTTGAGATCGGAGTTGTTAAAGAGTCTTTAAATACAGTCTATAGAGAACAGTGTAAAATCAGATGGCTGGCTTTGGGAAACACAATGATACAGACAACTCAATTTCTGGAAATTATGGACTTCAGAACTGAAGACATTGAAGCTCCTTTTGTTCCTGATTGGGGTGGCAGGGTGTATATATGTGAAGTATTTGGGTGTCCCAATCACTTACAAGATCAAGAAAAATGAGGACAGTGAAAAACACAAAGATAGAGGCTATAAGCCTCTTTTTACAGCATTTGAAAGCTGAGGATGTCAGGCTGCTTGAATGTAACTAATTGAAATGACTACTACAGGAAAGCAAAGATATTTAGGGAGTGAAGCAATCCGAAGTGCACTGATTAATCCAGATGTAACCCAGCTCAAAACTGTTAGGTGCAGGTTGTCTATGCTGCGGTTAAACTTGCTCAGGCATCTGTGAGGTGGTCAAAAGAGTCATTAAGTGAAGCAGTAGCACTAACACCACCAAAAGCATAAAGACTATCTTCTTCTCTTACACTAGCTGCTATGTGTCACAACACACTTCTTGTTCTTGTTACTTTGTACTAATGACACTGTTTGTTTTTTTTTTCCCCAGCACATTCACTGCATACTTCAAAGCATTGAAGAATTTAGGTTAAAAGGAACCCCAAGAAGTTCTCTACTTTGGTCTCCTGCTCCGAGCAGTCAACAGTGAGTACTTTAAAATTACTTTTAAAATTAAGACAAACTATCATAAAGTACATAAGGACCATACAGAAAACTGTGATCAATTCTACCAAGAATCCTTTGAATATTTGAGAACTATGCAAAAACTGAACCACAAAAAACACAAGTTAATGCTGCATTTGCAGAATTTTTTAACTTCTCATGCCTGAGATCCAAGCGAAACTTAGGTAGTAAAAATCTTATTAATCAACCCATGATAGCAGGGAAGGTTTTAACTATTCCCTAATATGTCCATACCATGTCTTCACACGGAAACAAACAAAAAGCCCTCCAAATGCAATTAAGTTTTATATAAGCTTCCAAAATTAATAAACCCTGCTATAAAAATAAGTTGCAGATGCTACAGAATAGTGAAGTTCCAAGGTGCAGTTTTGGTTAAGAATGTTCAGAGGCTCTAACACAAATCCACTGGCATTTTACCATCACACCTTGCCTTAATTTACTTAATTTCCCTAGTTCAGCAACTGCCATCTACAGTAAATTTCCCTAGAAGCACAACTTGTTCATTACATACCTGACATGCACCTTGGAAGGAACTATGGTACAGCAATGTCTGCTGCAGACAGACTCAAGTTGTCTCTATTTCACATTTCCAACAAGAAAAGATTTTATGCAAATGAGTTTGACAGACACAGTCTGATAAAAGCAAGTTCTTGCAGCTACATTTGGAATATACCGGTTCTAATCTGTTCCTAAGGTTCAAAATTTAAATAACATATGCTTTTTGCATATAAATCAAATGATAATTTAATTCCAAGCTAATTCTGAAGCTATCTGCAAGCAAAACTTACTTTCGTGGAAAGCATTGGTCTGATCTTCCTAATACACAATTTGCAATCAAAAGGAAGCGCACATAAATCAGAAGTTTTCGAGTAAACTGCTTGGAATGCAGGTCTCAGGAGCTTCAGGAACTTCCTAATTTTAGAAAGTTAACATCTTGTTCTCTAAACGGCTTCTGTGAGCATTATTTAAGTCCTCTAAACAGAAGCATTAGGAATTTTATACAAATTACTAAACTCACATTACTGTGCATAAAAGGGAACACTATTGCACGCTACAGCCATAGAGTGGAGATCAGCTCCTGACCTACAACATCATTTGATTGTTATGGAATTATGACTTGAACCTCACCAAGAGAAAGATCCAAGAAGAAAAGCATTACTAAAAACTTTAGACCATTTATGCCCTCAAATTGACACCCAGCTTTTTAGATTCTTCCTAAGAAGCATGAATAATTTAGATCCTTCCCAATACAAACCAGTATTTGTACAGCTGTCAGAGACAATACGAATTTTCTTTCCTACCGATGTCATGAAAAATGAGTGGTGTGAACACTTAATTCCCTATGGGAGCAAAAGCAAACTGGGTTGCTGAATAGTAATCTATTCGGCACCATTGCTTAATCACATGTTCTGACTTATTTCCTGAGCAAGCTCCACCTAGTTCTTCCAGCCAGGAGAGTAGTTGTCACCTTACTTGAACATCTGCAAGGACAAGACTGTTAATTACTTTCTGTAACCCAGTACACAGGACCCTGGAAAGTACGTAATGAGTATGGTATTTCACTTCAGAAAGAAACTGCTTACTCTTAGAGACATCCAAATTAATTACAGAAACTCAAAATTCTAAACCTTAAAGATGACATACAAAGAAGGCAAATTTGTGCCAGGCAGATTATAGCACTATGTAGGAAATGTACTCAGCAGCTAAGATGGAAAGAAAAGGTGTCCTGCTCATTCCAGATGACCAGGAAGTTCTCTGTAAAGGCAGCTCGGGTCTCTGGAAAGGCAAAGTTCATTATAGGCCTCAGAAGTAGCAAAAGGAGAGCATGAATAAATAAATATAATCAGCAGGTGAAGAAATGCAGTTGAAATCCTAAAAAAAGAAAAAAACCCAAAACACCAATATAGGAAGTCTTAAAAAAAAAATCTCACAAAATCAACCAGGGAGAAAAACCAAAGTTATTCTAAGAACATACAAAGTCCCAAGAAAGTTTTCAGTTACAGTATTGATTATATAGTTAAAAAAAAAACAAAACAAAAAAACCCAACACTTAAGAGTCACATTGCAGTGGCCCAAAAAAAAACACTAGACTGAATTTTCAAAGGTGCACTGCATGTTCAGCACAGCCCAAGCTATCTACTCTATCTTTACACCTGTGAATCTTAAGATACACATTTATCCCTAAGGGAATGTAAGTTTGCTTATGGCTTCTTGGAAGTATATTTTATATGCACTTACATACTATCTGCCTACGTAGCACATTAGCAACATTTTAATATAAAAAATAAGGAACAGCTGTAGAGACCAATATCTGATATTTCCTCTAACACACAGACAAAAAAAGAGAGTTAATATTCTGATATGAAAATTGTAAAATTTCCTATTTGAAAGTTACAGATTCTAGTTGTCGACATCTGGCAACTTTATATAGTAGGGAGAAAAGGCCCAATTAACATATTAAATCAAGATGCAATACATAATAAGCCACCAACAACAGGAAATTGTGACAACTGCAAGTAGTCACTTAGGTGAAATTTAATTACTAGAATCAATACCCGAAATACTCCTGTTTTATATTGGAGTAATAGGGATATACAATAGTGTTAAACTATCATACACACATATCAGGCCTCAAACGCCTTAGCTGTAGGACTGCCATCAAAATACTGCCAGGAGGTTGGCTAGTATGCCTGACGTTTGGAAGGACCCTCGCTTTAAAGCAGCTCTCCTTTACTTTCCCATACGCCAAGTAAATCTGGTATAAACACTGGTCGCTTACACACAAATCCTTTGGAATTAAAAGCAGGATAAATTTCAAGTTATTCCATTGACCAAGGCCAACTAGACAAACCTTTCCCCACTAATCACTTATCAGCACTGTATTAGCAAAAAACCAAAACCAAACACATCACTCGATAACCTTTAAAAAGACAGTTAAGATACATCCAAACCACTGGTGACTGAAGCAATGCCACTCTTCCCAGCAGCACTGCATTTATTACCACCAAAATCTTCGACAACTTCTCTAGTGTTTCAGGAAGAAGATCTACGTGGTCTCCTCTCGTCACGGGCGACGTTTTGCGAGTACAGCTACCAAGGGAATGTACGCAAGACCCACACCATACACTGCTGCTGCTCGAACAAAACCTGCACCGCGGCTTGGCCTCCCACAGCGCACCCCGCAGAGCCGCCCCCCCTCCCAACCTAGATGTACTACAGCGGCCTACAGACCCCCTCCCACGGTTCCCACATCTCCGGGCTGCACCAGACGCCGCAACCAGCTCCCCTCCGGCCAGACTCTGCTGCCTTACACCCCTTCCCCCAGCTCCGTCTCCTGCGCAAGGCTCTCCCTCGGCGACACCTCCATGCGCGCCTACCTTCCCCTCAGGCTGACGAGACCCTTCTGCCGTTAGCGCCCAGGGCCCCAAGCCCCAGGCCGGGCCACTCTCACACCCACCGGGCAGGTGGCCTCTTGGACCACCCTAGCCCAGCTGCCCTTCGCGACCGCCCCAGAGCTGCTGCCAAGAAGCCGCCCACACCCCGTCAGCTTGACCCACTCGGTCGCCGGGCTGCCCGCCGCCTGCCGGTCCAGCCCGCCGGAGGCTCTCCGCGCTGCGCTCCAGTCCCGCGTGGCCCGTCCCCTCCTCCCGCGGAGGCCCAGCAACCCTCGCCCCGGCTCCTTCCGCAGCACGGCCCCGCGCCCTTCCAACATGGCCCCCGTCCCTCCGCCCTCAGCGCCCACCCACCGGCTAGCCCCGTCCCGACGCGGCAGTTACCGGGGGGCGGCGGCAGGCCTGGCGGGGGCGAGGGTGGAGGCAGGCCGGGAGCCGGGCCCCCTCTCAGGAAGGACGGCACGAACTCGGCGGCGTGGACGTTGGGCACGAAGGGCTTGGCGTTGACGTTCAGCTGCCGGCTGAAGGCCGCCCCGAGCAGCTCTTGTTGGGCCTCGGCCTCCGCGGCCGGCGGGGCGGACCCCGAGCCAGCGCCGCTGCCCGGCTCGATGTCTGCCTCAACCCAGCAGTCGGGAGCCGAGTCGCTGCTGCTCCCGCTGCCGCTCCCGTTCGCCTCCATTTTGTGGCTGCCCCACAAGCCTCTGCGGCCCCAAAACGTCTCCCAGCGTCCGGGGTAAGGGGGAAGCCGGCGGCGGCACCGACTCAGCACTCGCCTCGGCGATTCCGCGTGTACTCCACCGCCCGACGCGAGCGCAGTATGGCCTCCCGAAGCGCCCGTACCCCCTCCCCACAGCTTTCCCTCACGCCATTTTAGTAGTTTTTAGGTCCCCCGGGCCTCATCCCGCAGCACGGCCGGGCCTAGGAGTCAGAACTACCATGCCCATCATGACTTGCGCGACCCCCTTGGCCCGCCTCCCCGGGAGACCTGGGCAGTGTAGTTGCCCGCGCTCTCTGCGTGCTGAGAAACTACACTTCCTGTCAGCCTTCGCGTTCGTCTTCCCTTTCTTCCGTCTCCGCCTCCGACCCCGAGAGGAGACGGGACATGTAGTTGGCGGGAGCGCCTCAGACGGGGCAAGAACTACCCGTCCCAGCAGGCCAGGGTCTAGTGTTCCCTCAGACGGCACCGGTGTCTTGCCCCGCAGGGCTCTGGGAAGTGCAGTTTGCAAACATGGAGTCGCCGGGTGGCTGCTATCCATTCCCTCGTTCGGCAAGAGGCACGTTTCAGGTGCGGACGGGCGTGTAGAACGCTGCTTCGTCGAGGGAGACGAGATTGTCTCGTTTTCTCCCGGGGGCCCGGCTACGCCCCTCGCTGCTGGAGCGCCAGGCTGTCCCGTGGGGGTGAGCGGCGGGGCCTGAGGCCAGCGGGCCCGGCCCCGAGTGTCGCCTCATGGGTTTCCCGCCTCCTTTAAGGACCGAGCATGTGGGAGCGGGTGAAGAGGTGCTCCTTTTAGCTATGCAAAATTGCACCTACATAGTCCTAGAAAGCGTAGGTGCTGAGTGACAGTACAGTGACAAACACCTGCGTGGGGTCAGTAATTCCCCAGTGAAGATCTGTGAGCACAAGTGCTCTCGTTTGAGGTGAGCACAATGGTTCCTGTACGTTCCCAGCTCTAAGTTGGCAAGGTGTTTTAAAAGTTCCAATTCTGGTGATTCTACAGCACGCCTTCGCTTGGTTAGTCTAGTTTTTTTATAATCCCAGTTATGCCAAATTAAAGAGTACTTCATATGTATGCATACCTCTGATTGGAAAGGCTATTAGAGCTTGTAAAAAAAAACACAAAAAAAAACCCCCCAACAGTTCCATGTCCTTCTTGTGCTGGGGGCTGCAGAACTGCAGACAGTGCTGCAGGTGGGGTGTGAGGAGAGCAGAGCCAAGGGGCAGAATCCCCTCCCTTGCCCTGCTGCCCACAGCTGCTCTTGCTGCAGCCCAGCACACAGTTGCTGTCTGGGCTGCACTCACACTGCAGCCTCATCTTGAGCTTTGCACCAGCCCAGACCCCCAGGTCCTTTTTCTCAGGGCTGCTCTCAGCCATTCCCCACCCAGCCTGCAGTTGTGCTTGGAATTGTGCTTTGCTTGATATTTATGAACCAGTAGGTATCTGATACGTTTAATTTAGTATGGAAACAATGAAATACCTTTAGGACAAAGAAGCTCGTAGGTTACTACTGTTGAATGATAAAAATCCAGTGGAAATCAAAATTCACTGCTAGCAATGGTTTGGACTGGACACAGTGGCTTGTTATTGTACATTTTTTACCATCATCATGAGCATTTAATAGCTCAGATTTATGACTGCCATGCCGCATGGCAAGCTTGTTTTTTGTTGGAGCACTGACACAGCCTACAAGTCAGGAAGGGCTTAACTGGAGGCAGGTACCATGTTTTCAGGGCAATTAAGACTTACTTAAGGTTACCAGTACACAGAACACATAGGCAGCAGTTTTTCATACACTTTGACATTCCTATAAAGACTTCTTGAAGTTTTCTTTGCAATGGAACTTCTGCCTGCCAGCTCCTAAAGTACTGAGTTGTGATTTTTTTTTTTTT
>VWZI01023957.1:890231-1075230 GCA_013396835.1 Psilopogon haemacephalus | reverse complement strand
TTTTTTTTTTTTTTTTTTTGGCAGTGTGAGGGTGGTGTTTGCAGGGAGTGGGACCAGCCATGTGTTTGATCAGAGGTATGGAAGTGTATATTACCACTGGTTTCAGGGGGAAAGAATTATTTGTGTTACGCAATATTGCTTCCTTTCTTGACAGGTACTTACTCCCTAGGTACTTGCTAGAATATAAACAATTAGTCCACAGAATTTCAGAAGATGCCAGGTGTCCTTCAGAGTGTACAAACCTGTTTTGCAGGCTGTGTCGTGCATAGGAATTGTGTAAACTCAAACACTAATTTTTTAACAGGGCTGTTAGTTTGTTTTTCCACTTATGAACAGCTGGTACTCAAAACAGACCTAATTGGAATCATAATAATTTAATGTCAGACTATCTACAGAAATGTAAATTGCCATTTCTCCTGATCTTTTCTTGTTTAAATCTCTTTTTTTCATCAAAATGTTTAGAATAAATATACTAGCTCTTCATTTAATAAATGCTTTTCTTATGAGAACCACCCATATAAACCCATCATCACCTTATGACTGGCTTGAATTATCAAAGCACTGCTTAGAAAAGAAGAGGCTGGACCACCTCGGGGTTTACACATGGAGGCTGTGACTGTCAGAGTTCCACCTGTCCTTGCACTGCCTTCTAGCTTTTGTTAGACCCTTTGCTGAGTCAGTCTATTTCATTCAATTTAGCTACAGAAAATTCAGCTTTTTTTTTTTTTTTTTTTTTTCTCCTCCTGGGTTACTCAGATGAATCAACTCTGAAGAGGTGTTTGACAAATGCCAGAGCTTATATCAAGTAAGAATGGATCAGGACTTTATCAGAGAGATCCATGAATGAATCTATCTCAGAGTAGAAACTTCATCACTAGTTTGCAGCCTGTGATAAGTCAGCCCTATAGCAGTGAAATGGAGGTACTCGTTCATATGGTATTAGGAGTAATATTCTGTACTTCAGTAGTAACTTTTAACCAAGGTTCTGATGAACACTTTGCAACCTAGCAGATATACCTATGAAATACCAATGTTTTGGACCTGTGAACAGAACCAGTAAAGAAAGATAGATTTCACAGAAGGCTTCAAACAGGTTAACAGCTTCAAGCAGGTAGCAGCTCACCAACAGTGGTTAAGCTTATTTAACTCTATAAACCAGCAGCCGTCTCAGGGGGATGGAAAGTGGCTTTCGAGTGAATGAATTGACTCAGTTTACCCTGAGATCAGGTAAGTTCCTGAGCTGCTGCAAAATGGCAAAGAAAACATTTGGCTGAGATTGGGAGGAGCAGGAAAGGAATAAGACTTCCCTTTCTGGTGTGGCAACAAGCTGAAATTAAATTGACGCACTGTGAGCCATGCCCTGAAATTTAAAGGTATTCAAATATGTACATTAGTTATGCACTTAAATGAGTAGCCTGATATTTACAATGGCTTTGAAGTCGGAAGGAGCCTTTAAAAACAAAGCCAAAAGAACAAGTTATTTACTTAAGAAGAAGAAAAGACGAGTTACAAGGTAAATTATTGAAAGAAAAATACAGGAAACTATGCTTGACTATGAAGAAAGCATTCTAGAAGCATGAGGCTTTTACCTGAAGCTTCTTGTGAAGGAACAATCTCAAAAGACATTCTAGAAATTAAGTTTAGCATAGCTTAGAAGAAACAGGTGGAATTAAGTAAGTCCAGAAAGGTTTTGTGGAATACATGATTAAGGTCATACCCAAGTAGAAGGCATACACCTCTTTTGAAGGAAGGCTGTGTAAGCATTTCTAAGTACCTTTCATAATGTTAATGAGGCCTGACACAGAATCGAAAATGCTGAACTAGTTTAAATTTGATTAGGTGCCAGGAGATTAGAAATTAATATTCTGAAATGCTGGTATATTTTCTTTTCAGGTAGTCTTTGGAGATATAGTGGAGAACTAAAACCCAGAGTTTCAGCACACTAGTTTTTTCAAGGGCTGTCTGTCCTAATCTTCACTGGTGTTCCTGGAAGTTTAAGTGAGCTATAAAGAGGCTTTTTTATTTGCACAAGATCATGTATCATCTGAAGTAAGATATCTTACCCATTTGTTTGTTCCAATCCTTTTATTTAACAAATGCTGGTTTTGACCTAATACTCTCCCTCTGCTGGACACTCACATTAATTGTATTATTTGTGTTTTACATTAATGTGTTTGGAGTTGTTTGATTGGAAGAGATTCAAATAAAAGTTGTCTATGGTTTACCAAAAGTAACACCATAGCATTACCTCTCCTCCACAAAGGGGAATTTAGCAACTTTGATACACTTCATTGTGGGTTGGTGATGAGTAATTCTGAACTGAATTCTCCCCTTTGAGATCTCAAATCTAAGACTAAAGCCTTTATTTTAGAATAGTTAAAGTACAGACTACAGACCTCAAAGACTTTAGATAGCAAAGTACTACATGGGTAGTACCAGCTTATAATTCTGTGTCCCTCTCCTTACTTCTCAAACACTTCATGTGCTCAGCTCATTATCTTCCAAGGTAGTTATGTGTCTCTCCCTTCTGTATGTATACACACCCTTTTGTTCTCTTGCTTTATTTAAAAACAAAGACTGAAAGCTTTTCTTTTTTACAAGTGTCATACCTTCTTTTCCAGCTGACTTTTACTGGAGGTTTGGAGTTCTGAGCAATTCTGGATGTCATCACATTATCCATCTTGTAGTTTCACACAGAGGTAAAAAAATGCAGAAAAGGTGCCTAGCATTTAAAGTGAGGCTTATAGACCTTCAAGGTGAGTCCTTACTATCAAACAGAATTCAGCTGTACATCATATAACTTTTCTGGACTGTGTCAACAAAGAATGTTTTTGTGAGATAATGCAAATGTTGAATTTGGCAGTGAAAATACAGGTTGTAATGCACGCTATGTAACATTCTGTTTCTTCACATCCTTTCTTGCAGTGGCTCCCTGACATGGAGAAGCTCAGAACTGCTATGTCGACGGTTAGGTTCCCTTACATTTCTAGGCCAGATCTGCTGCCTTATACATGTGGGACAACTTTCAGAACACTTAGTTTCATACAGAAAGTTTTACATGCTGGCTGGCTGTCTCCAGGGAGGTGGAAACAGAAAACTTGTTTCATGTGGGGTTTTCATGTGCTTTCTTTTTCTCTTAGTTCTGCAGAATTCCAGTTAAGGGAGTGTTTCGTGTTAGAGATCCCTTAAGATTTTGGTTTCAGTAATGACTAAAGCAAAATGGCATTATTGTTATGAAGGAGGAATAACAGTGTCATGGGATTTGTAAAGCTGCTCTTCTATAGCTAGTTAACATTGCAGGAAAGACTTAGTTCATTATGAAATGGTGAAAATGAAATAGTGAGCTTGTTTCTAAATATGACTAATGACTCCAGAATTACTCTGTGCCAGTACTTTCATTCCAAAGAAGGCAATTTCTATGGGGAATTATTCTGGAATAGGGATGGCTAAATCTATTACAGTTTCCCTTCTGCCTTGAGAGTGAACTGCACTTGAGAGTGAACTGCCATGAGAGTGATGCTGTACACGGGAATTTGAAATTAAAACAATTGTGTGTGGCTTAAACTTGTCCACAAAACACTGAATTGGTTGTTCACATTTATTTTTGCTGTTGGCATTACACCACTGATTAGTTCAGGTTTAATTTGACCATCTGTAGTCACTAAAATAGTGGTATGTGAGAGAGAATTTTTTCAGCACCAAATGTAAGTACTGACATTAATAAATGAAGAAAATAAAAAAGTTTACATTCTGTAAAGACTGTTGCACTAACATAAAAATGGCATTCTAGCCAGTATTAACTTAATCCAAACTTACTTGCACAATGACTGTTTTATGCATTGTCCTTGGTAGTTAGATAACTAGTTATGTTGGCATATGAGGAATGTCAGACACATTAAAAAGTATCTTCTTTCCCCAAAGGATTTGTAGTCTATTAACGCTGCTTTTCTGTTATGCACTTAATCTTTTCCATAGCTCAGTTCCTAGCTATGTAAACTTTGGACTTATTAAGGGACATAGAAGCTGTCTGAGATTTAGCTGACAATGTTTATACTATTGTTATTTTAATTACTATTTCTAAGGAACATTTTTCTCGTCAGTTGTTTTGTTCTTTAATCTTTTCTGGAAATACCAGATGTAGCAACAGCAGCATCATTCTTTTCAAAGCAGTGGTCTAATTAAAATGCGCTGAACCAAACAGGCAAAATCCACATTGTTCTTAAGTCCGCACTTGTGCCCAAATGGCATTAAAAGATACCACATGTAAAAGAGCATTGTTCTGTGCTGCTTGTGAAATCAACAAAGACAACAAATCCTTTAATAGCCCCTTCCTGTTTGTTAGCAGTGTGTACCCCGTTCCTAAACATCTTATCTCCTCCCAGCCACACAGCTAAAGCATACACTTAACAAAATATGGATTTCTGAAAGTAACCGTTTCAGAAAGTTTAATTGTCTGGGCAGCTGCTGTTCCTCAAAGTGCAGTAACTTTTGTCAAGAAAGAATGGTGGAATTTTTGTATATACATTGATCTTTCAGATTTTTAGGATTTTTATCATGACCTGACTTCCAAGGGACCTTTTTATTTGGATTTTTTCTCTAAAGTGGTTTAGAGAATTGGAGAAGACTCAGACCAAGCCTGTACTGTAAGACCTGACAGTGTAGATCAGTTACCTTAGTAGGTAGAAAAAAGTTATACATGTTATCCAAAAGAGCTGTGCCAGCACAGAACAACCAATGTGGAAGCCACTGTACAGTCAGAATTCTTTTGTCTGCTTGGCTAACATTGTTTGTGAAGGGAATGTAATAGTCCTAGCAGAAAA
Source organism: Psilopogon haemacephalus (assembly GCA_013396835.1). Lineage (NCBI taxonomy): Eukaryota > Metazoa > Chordata > Aves > Piciformes > Megalaimidae > Psilopogon > Psilopogon haemacephalus. The sequence goes on along the minus strand of VWZI01023957.1, from coordinate 1,070,410 downwards.
CTCTCTTTTGATATGTGCTGTGCAATTATGCCAGCAGAATTTCTGAAGTGGTCAGGCAAAAAAGCTGGCACAGGCATTAACAGAGAAACACCAAAGCAGCATCAGAATTTTGTACAACACAATTATGAAATGTATACTTTAACAGTATCACATTTAAAACCAGAAAATCATTCAATATAAAAAGCAATTCTTTCATCTTCTAGGTGTTCTAATATTGTCCATGAAGGAAGCTTTCTGAAGTTGAGTAGTGATTAAGTGGCAAACTAAACTGGTCATGTCTTATATCTTATTACTGATTCCTCTGTCCCTATTTCTTTCATCTTATGTTCCATGGACTGGGCAAGAAGAACTAAATGTAAGCATTGCATAGTTTGCTTATTACAGGAAAACATAATTACTGTGGCCCATCACCATGAAAAAAAAATCTAAAGAACAATTATGATGAACTCCTGTTTGGACCTATTCTTGCTTTTCTATACCTTGTAACGTTTAGCACCTGTTCAAGAAATGTCTTCTATAAATATCCATTTTCTGTTTCAGACAAAATTTACATTGAAAATGATCTTGGTGCAGCTGTTCAGTTTTTCTACAATAGTGAATTGCCGAAAAAGGAACCGTAATTCCTTGGGGGTGAGCTAAATCCTTTTTACTGTGACCGAAGTCTACCCATTGTTGCTAGCTGTTCTTAGAGTTGCTAAAACTGAGAATTGAAAAGCCCTTTGTAGATGATCTTCACCCTTCTACAATTTCTGTGGCTTTCCAGTTCCATAATTACTGACCCTGATGGCACACTGTCCCAAAAATGAATACTTTGATCATTTGCTGATCTCTTGTAAGCCTTGTCATCTTCGCTGTTCTAGTACACCGCCTCCTTCATGTGAAAACTACTGTGATAAGAGTAAGTAATATTTTTGCAATATTTCACAGACATGCTGGGCATTTTCATCTTGTATTTTGCATAGAATTGTAAACATAAAACTTAAAGAAATCTAAAACCTGTAAAGAGTTTATCAGAATAAAAGATGGGCTCAAAAATAAAGACATGTAGTATATCCTGAAGGAGTGCTAAGAAGAGCAAAATTTTAAAGCTCTCAGACTTTACTTGAGCTGTCCACAGAAAAGAGAAGTTGCTTCTTTGATATTGATGTTTCATGTGTTGGATGTCTTTACTGTTCCATTGGCTATTATTTACAATTTATTTAATGCATCTCTTTCATTTCATAAGGTACCGATTCAAGTGGAGTTCTTTGGTTTTGCTTGGGCTTAGGAGGAATTTTAGTGCTCACTCTGTTCACCTTAATGGTCTTGTTTAAATGGAAACACCTAAGGCATCTAAAAGAAAAACTGAAAAGCACAGGTGAATAAGTAAGATTCTTTATCAAATAATTTTAGATCAATGTATATTTTAGGTACTCTTAGAATGTATGTATTGTGCATACATATTCCAGGTACTGATTAGATTGGATTTATTGGATTGTTTTGCGTTCCTCAAATAGTCTCAGTAAAATTACTGAAGTTTTTACGGAATAAAATATCCAGGTGGTAACTTGTAAAAGCAGCAATCTCTTTTTGTTGGTACTGGAACATGTCAGGATTGTTCTGTTGCACATTCATACTTGGCTTACTTGCTAGTGCTTGAGAAGTTATTCATGAATCCTCAATGGCAAAAGATTTTTATAGAAGTTTCACCCTCTTCTTACTGAATGCAAAAGGGATTCTATGAAGGTAACAAATACGCATTCAATATTAGTTTCCCATCTTATAAAACATTAAATACAGTTACTTAATATTCTGAACATTTCACAGATACGAATATTTAAAAAAACCCCACCATTATGTTTACATTTTTCAAATATTCATGTAAGTGGAATGTTCAGCCAATAAATAACAATTAGAAAATATATGCTAGATAGCTTTAACACTTATACTGAAGAATAGGGGATATATTATCATAGACAGAAGATTCTCATATATCACTACATCTTAAAATTTCACAATATATTAAGACTTTCACTAAAGGTAGAAACCTAGTTGGAACATAATGAAATTTGTATGATCAATAACTTTACGTATGGTATAGTATGATGCATGTATGAAATTAACTTCTATTTACAGACTCTTCTGTGGAGCTGAATAATATTTTCAAGGTTAATACTGAAAGCAGTGTGAATACAGAAGGAATTAGACACTCACTTCAAAGTGAAACATTAATGTATTCAGTGGAAGAATGCACTTGCAGTGACTGTGGCTTGGTAAAACTTCAGACCGACTGCGAAACTTCATTTCCATTACCAGCTACAGAAGAAGGAGCTACTGTGCTGGTTACCACAAAATCTTTCGACAATTTCAACTATATTCTGGGTGCTGGGTGACAATAAGAGAGGTAAAGTAGTTATTGCAGTATAGTTTTTAATACTTGCAGTCAATGGAGAAGGCTTATAGGTCTTCCATTGAGCTTTCATTAACGTTGTCTTACTATTTCTAGTATCTCTTTGGTCAAGTATTTATACATTATTCTCATGTGCTAGTCTAGTTTTTGGAAATTTTAATTTATGAAAGTCCCTACTTTTTCTGCCGTTAGAGCCTGAATTTACTTACGCCAGAAACATATGAATCTATCAACAAACAAATTTGCAAATAAATGTATTATGTTAAACTCTGATCTTGTGCTAAAAAGAAATATGCATGAAGGCACAGACGAAGCATTCCAAGAGAAAGAAAAAAAAGACCCACATTACATCCTGAATTTACAATATCTATCAATAAACAAACTTGTAAATAAATATTTTATGTTAAACTCCAATCTTGTGCTAATAAAATGCTTGAAGACACAGATGAAACATTCCAAGAGTAAGAATTAAAGACCCACATTACATGTCCAGTCTTGTGAAAAATTATTTCAAATATCCCCCACGATGCTTGGAATAGGAATGTTTTACTAAAGAAAACCTTTGTAGAACATGGAGTTCCCCCATGCAAGTAGTGTCTGAGAGAGGTTGTGATGCTGTGCAGCACCTCCAATCCCAATGTACTCCTGATAGTGCAGACTTTCTCCTAAGTGCTTTTCAGGACTGTTATTACATGAAAATTTATTTCTACTTCACCCTTTTTTGTACTTACCCTTGTTCTACGTACAAAGACTACTGATTAGATATAGTCATGCTAGGCTACTGTGTGGCCTTAGATGAGGAATGCACTTTTGTCACCTTTCCTCCCAAGCATTAATGATGTTTTTCTACTGTGAGACCCATTTAAGCCTTCCTGGAAAGCTGAAACAAGAAGAGAATCAGCATTATTTATTTATTTGTAGGTAACATTTTATTTCGGGTTCTTGCATGAGTTACAAATGAAAATGTTAAGACAAGAAAATTACTGCACAAAATCTATCAGCAATCATTATTGGAGCAGCTTGAGGAGAATGACCACAGAGTTTGGGCCAGTCAGGAATTAGCTGTGTAGGTCTGGCCACATACAGCCCAAACCTCCCAAAGAGAGCTATCCAATTTATATTTATTACTGTATCGAGTTTCTTATTCATCTAGGAGCTCTTTAAAAACCCTTACGCTCTGTTGCTCCACACACAACGTGCAGCAGCCTGAGAGTTACCCAGGTCTGTACCGGTAGTGTGCAATCTAAACCAGCAAGATGATGTCTTAAAAAAATCTACACAATTTGAGAAAATTACTTCATAATTTATGTGTTTATGCATAGGTTTCACAAGTTTCTTTTTGAAACATGAGCCTTTGGGGGTTTTTGGCAGCCGTGCCAGGGCAGCCCGTTTCCTCTCTGCCGGGCCCCCCGCCCGGGGAGCTGCGCTGCCTGAGGGGAGAGCGCCCAGGCCGCCTCGCGCAGGCGGTTTGGCGCCTTTTCCCCAGGAGCCTGTGAGGAGAGGCGGCGCAGCCGCCCGGGCGCTCGCAGTTACCGGGCACAACTCTCCGCCACCACCCCGGCACCGAGCCGTGTTTACCTTCCGGGCCGGCGGGGCGGAGTTCCGGGGCGGAGAGCGGTTGCTGGCCGGCTCGGATTTGGGCTGTGCGGGAGGAGGGATCGGGTCCGGCGGACTGAGGGTGTGAGCCCCGAGGCCGCCATGAGTGGTGAGTGGAGGGCTCGAGCGGGGCCTTCTCCGCTCCCAGTGCGCGCTCGGTGGGGCCGCAGGGCCTCTGGGGCACTGTCGGGGCTGGCGTGGGCAAAGCTTGCCCGAGGGGACCCCGCCGTTCTGCTGCCTGCTCGGTCAGACGTGGCTCCGTCCCCGGAGGGCCGAGGCGCCTTTCTCTCCCCTTTTTCCCTGGCTGAGGTCGTGGCGTGGCATAGGAGACTTTGGCATCTCTTGCCCCGCGGTGTGTGGTAGGGCTCAGCCCTTGCCTGTATCAACACACCCCGGTCCTCATTTTGGCTCGTAAAGGCACCCCTATGTGTGGGTTTCCCCCTCCCCGCTCCTGTTTACAATCTTGAAGACTTTCCTTGAGCTTGACACTGGCTTCAAGTACAAGCAATGCTCGTTTGGGGGATCTCTGTTGCCTCCACGGTGCAAAATCACAGGAAATATTCCCGAGAAAATGAATAACCTAAGGAAAACAATTAAAATAAAAATTCCAGACTTACTAACATGTAGGTGGTGAGAGAGGTGAGAAGCATGACAAGTGGACAAAGTTGTTCTTTCTAGTATCTAGGCTGTTTCTCTAACTCAGTCTTGACCAGCATGTGTCAGTTGTGGATGAGTTAATTTCTGACCGTCATGTGTGTGGGTGTGCAAAAATCCTGAGTGTTCGTGAGGGGAAATATTTAAAAGCTTTGCATGATGATTGGAACTCATAAACTTTAGGGCTGGAGGAATCATAGCCAGTTGAATGGGCCAGCATGGAGATTTATTAGGTAGGATGGAGGGAGAAATTTTGTTCCTTTAAATGTCAGTGTATATATTACGTCTTAAAACACATTGGAAAGAGACGAATTTGGGTTTTTTTTTTTTAAAAGAGGTTCTTTAGGGAATGTTTTCATGAGCCTGCTTGTATAACTTCAGTAATGGAAGCTGTAGACAGCACTCTGCTCCTGAAAATTAGGTAATACATTTTTCTCCCAGTCTGATTTAATAGATAATGAGATCTGTTGCCAGAGATAGTAAGAGAAAAAAAAAAAAAAAGGAAGAGCTAACTGAAGTAACTGAATGCTGCGTGCTTTATGGATGGCAGTCACTTCTGAGAGTGAAACCAGAAATCCTGTGATAATCTGTGCTTGAAAAAACTACATAACTGAATCAGTTTTTAAAGAATGTTAGACTTGTGAATATTCTTTTTCTTCTACTTGCAAAATTTCTATGTTAAACAGCAGAGTTCTGACAGCATGCATTGAGCAGAAACCTTGGGCAGCCCTCAGAGTAGACATTATGTGGCCTCCTAGCCCTGTTTATAGTGAAGGTGCTCTTAACTACTTATGAAAATTACTGCTTGTAATCAACTGTAGTCATAATTGCCATTAGCATGAATTTACAGGTGAAATAAAAGCAAAATACACATTATACTGCACTCAGTCTGTGCAAATATAAGGCTGCTTGGTATCACATGCTTTAGTCTTCTAGAACATCAACATGATCATCTGTAGGTTTCTGTATTTTATGCAATTTTTATATTGTTCACAGACTAGTATCTAGTTGCAAACCATTTATGTATTACCAAATAGAAACAAAGGTGCCAAAGAGATGTGTATTGACAAAAACAACACTTGACAGACAGGATATAACCCATGTACTTAATGTTTTCATTTGATGCTTTTCAGGCTGCAAAATAATTAATTACAGTAATTTGTTCTGAAGTACTCTCAAACTGTTAATACAAGGACAAATGTTGCATTATTCCTATTCTCACAAGTGTGTGGATAGGTAAAGACTGTAGAAGTAACAAGTATTAAAACAGTAGAGAAAAATCTATAGGTTTGGCCTCATAGATGGTTGTGCTAAGTAGCTAGGGGTGAACTGTGCCAACTGCACAATTTGCCATGGGGCTTGGACTTGATCTCCCTTCCAACCCCTGCCACTCTGTGATTGTATGGTATTTGGCATTACTGCAGTACGCTTTATATCATGAACCCAAAACCTTACTAAAATAAGATTCTAGATGATTTTTTAACCAGTATTCCTACATGTTAGAGAAAGGTCACTTGAAACCTCAGAACACATATTGTATCATTTTACTTGGAGAAAAGACATTATTAAATTTACTGGAATATTTGGCATGGGAAAAGGTTTCTGGGGCCCTGGTTGGCCTGAATGTGTTTTTCTTAGAGAACTGTTTATTTTAAAGCAATACTATTTTGTTGAATTTCAGGTTCACAGAGCAATGACACTAAAAGGCAGTTTCTTCTAGAACGGCTACTGGATGCAGTTAAACAGGTGAGAAATGCTATTTAGTTTGAGTTGTCAGTAGCTGCAGGTACAGTTTTTGCCCTTTTTTCTCCACTTTACCAGTCAAAGAAGAAATTTTGCTGCTCGCACAATACTGCTTGAATTTTTGTGTCTGCTAGGAAATAACTATTAGGCAGTATTTGTTTAAAATGCTTGTTCATAAAATATTATATTTGTAGTGTTTATATATGAATATATAAAGTAATATAGAATGTATATGATTAATATTTGTATTAGTATTTGTAATACATGACTACTAAATAGTAGTGTACTTCAAAGGCTAAACTGATTAACAGTTCACAGTAGCAATTTTTTTTTTCAGTAGGGTTTTAATGAATGGTTTAAATACATGTAATGATGGAATTTTTAAAATGTATCTATTTATCTTGCATCACCACGAGGTTCAGTGAGTAGAACTTCACAGCCAGGATTCAATTTAGGAGAGCTTGGGGAGTCAGTGATATGTTTAGTGAAGAACGATTCTTTTGTAATTGTAGCACTGAGCTGAAGAGCAGCAGTGTTTGTTCTTGCGGATATACATTTAAAACTCAAAAGTAGTAATCTTTACTCAATTTAAATTTTCTTGAAGGACCTGGAGGTGTGCTCTTCTGGCTAGCAAGAATATATTTGAGCTGCGGGAGTAGTCCTTTAGTGAAACATGATGCTGTGAAGCACTTTGTGATTGCAGGCTTTATTTGCCCGCTTTATTTTATGCAGCTTCCATTTTTTATTATGGCTTAAATGTTTCAGAATATTGATACTAAAATCTGTTTATTGCAGTGCCAGATACGGTTTGGAGGAAGAAAAGAAATTGCTTCAGATTCTGATAGCAGGTAAAAGAGTCTTAAATTTCTAATGTGCTTAGCTTATCTGATGAATGCTAGAGTTCATGAGAGATGCGGGAGATTGTGCAGCTATAAGCAACAGGAAGTGCAGAAGAGGAAGAAGCAACAAGGGAAGAGAGGGGAAACCAGAAGCCCATTGCCTTTCAGGAGCAGCTTGTAACACAGCTCCTGTGCGTTTGTTCTGCCTTTTCTAAACTGGAGAAGTCTAGTGTGTATATATGTATATATATATTTTTTTTCCCTGGGAGATCATGTGTTTGCTGTAATGTCCATTTCTAACAGCAGCAGCCTTTTTGGCAAAAATTACAAATGCTCCACAATACTTTTGGGTATTGTTTGAATTATATTCTGCTTTATTAGTGAAGTTTTCCAAATGAAGTACATTTTCCTTAACAGAGATGTGCTGGAGAGCTTTGTGTGTTGTTCTTCTTATAGGAGGTTATAGCATATTTTCGAAAAAGCATATATTGCTTGTGTAATGCAAACTATATTTATGAAAATGTAATTGCATTACACATGAGAAATAGATAGAGCTGGAGCTGAAACACAATGAATGACCACTGTAGCAGGTGAGGATGATTGCTCAAATGGATGCCAATTCTGTTGGTTATACTGTTTGTAAGTAATGAGATTAGTGTATACAAGGAGTCTTTTGCTGTATATAAGGTAATGATTCACCTTTACATACTGTATTCAGAATTTTATTATAAACCTGCTCTATAGAAACGTAGTTAATTGTTCTTTTCACATGATTTCTTTAAAAATTCTGTTGCAGAGTCACTTGTTTGTGTGCTCAGTTTGAAGCTGTGTTACAGCATGGCCTTAGGAGGAGTCGGGGGTTGGCATTAACAGCAGCAGCGATCAAACAGGCAGCAGGTTTCTCCAGTAAAACTGAGATCGGTAATTCATTAGTCATAACTATTGTATTTCAAACATTTGATCAGTACAAGTGAGAGTTTCTAATGGAAATTTAAAGCAATGTACTGAAAAGCAGACTGCTGGTAGCACACTTAATGCTTGGAAAGTGGTTATTGCTTTCTTAGTGTAAATTTTCCTATGAAGTTTCTCCACGACTTTGTCTGTTTAGAAACCTGAATTTCCTAGAGTTCCATTGTGGATAGCATCACTGGCAAATTTCTTTTGAAACACTGTGTAACTGTGATGTTAAGGATGAAAATGATGTAGTAAAAAATTAACCTTATTGTACTCCATACTTAATTGCCACATTCTGTTACATCAGATATATTTAACTTCCAAGATTTGATGTATTTTTTAAACCCAAAACTTACATTATTTATGTTGGTAGTGGTTTTTTGATTAGTTTCTCTACATTTCAAGAAAACATTCCTTTATTTTTGTTGCCTTCTCTTCACTGTGGTGTCCATTGTCTTTTTTATCAAAAGTATATGAAGGTGTTAATCTTCAACAGCTTCATCAAGCTCGACATATTGTATGTTTTCTTAAACAGGATAGACATAATATAGTTTCTAGATTTTGGTTTCTCCCAATTGAGAAATTTGAGGCAACTGCCAAAAAAACTTTATCAATATTTGGGGACAGCACAAGGAAAGTATTTTAGTGGAAGCGGATCTTCTTGACTTCTAAATGTGACACTTTTTGGTTTCTAAAGTAAGACGAATTTGTCATTTGCATGTCTGAAAGTGCTGGAGCTACTAATTCCTTTTGACCTAGCTTCTAACATTTCAGAATCAACACCAAGAGTCCTAAAGAACTTTTTTTTCTTTGTGTTATATATTCCCAGCTGAACGAATGAAGCTATTCTATGAAATACTAGCTTAAACGTGCCTAAAAATGAGAGTTTGATTTTAAAATGTAAGATAGAATCTTTTACGGTGTGTGCTTGGCTTTTTCAGTGAAGCGAAAGGTTCTCAGTGCTTGAACAGCCAAAGTTCTGTGGAAATAAATAACTCATTTAACTGGGGAATTATACAAATATGGTAAATGATTCACCTTTGTTCAAAGTTATGTATATTACCTGCTTCTTTTATAAAATGACTTGTAAATGCATTCAAATATGAGTCTAGCCTTTTTAGGTGGGATGGTGATGATGATGATTATAATTCCAGAGCCTGTGTTTTGGTATTATGTGAAAGAAGTCCTGAATAAACATGAACTGCAGCGCTTTTACTCTCTGAAGACAATTACTACAGATATTGGTAGAGGCCGGGCTTGGTTGCGCTGTGCGTTAAATGAGCATTCCCTGGAAAGATACGTTCATATGCTGCTTGCAGATAAGGCTCGGCTCAGGTACTGTAGCTGATATCTTTGTAACGCATTGACAGACAAACTGCTGAGATAAAACCCTAACAAAAACCTCACACTGTAGTAATACACCATATGAGTTGCTATGCTAGTGAAGCCACTTAACCTCATGCTTTCATTTTGTTCCCTTTGGAAATTTGGCAGCTATCAGGATAGTGGCTTGTGCCTGTATCAGCATGTGACCTTGAAACTGGTTTCGTTGTAGCACACAAGAAAGTATGCTTCTATCCTCTTTCCTGACACCCTTCCTTATTCTTTCAAGTTTTCCACATGGAGTCACTGACACCATGCTTTGAGGTGGCCCTCTCATGCCATTAACATAATACATAATTGCAGCCTTGATGTTACCCGTTCATCCATGGTAACTTATGCTTTGGAGATACCCATACTGTATTTGAAAAGCTTCCCAGCAGTCAAGCAACAGGTAGCTACCACTGCAAATCACTTGAAACTGATTTTGTTACACTTTGTTAACCTTCTTGTTACAGAGCTACTGATAATAACTGACTATACATTGTGAAATCCTAAGGTACTTTGCATGTGCAAAATGCACTTCAGTTCCCACTTGAGTCCTGCCTCAAAAAGGCAGAAAGGAATTTTTTTTTTCCCATTTACTTCAGTTAGTGGATGTAGTGGATAAAGTTATTGCCAGAACTGAGTTCGTTAGTACTTTGTTTTCATTTTTAGTCAGTTTCAGTCCTGTAGCTTTCTTGCAAGATAGATTTTGATGTAGAATCAAATGAAGATGAATGAAACAACAAAGGGAGAACATAATCTGAAAATCATTGGATTGATATGTCAGTAATTATGCTATTGCTCATTGCAATACTTGTACAGTATCAGGATTATCAGTATTCTCTATTTTTTCTTTGTTTCCCCCTTTCCAATTAGTGTCTTCTATGAAGACTGGTCTTTTATGATGGATGAAGAACGCTCTAGTATGATCCCTACGATGGCAGCTGGTAAGACTTTCTCTTAAATACTGCTGTTCTTGTCAAACTGTTTTATTTTGGGATGTCATATCTGTTTCTGTTTGTGGAAAGGTTCTCTATCACTGTCTTTGCTTATGAGGTGAATGTGTCTGAGATGCACATGGGGGGTGCAGTAGTCAAGGTATTATGCCAACTTATGCTATAAATTGATGAACTTTAAAACATTGGATTTGGCCTTCCTGCAGATCAGAGGTCATTCACATAAATTTTCTAACTATTAGTCAAGGCTAATTTTTTTTCTAAAATGTAACAGAATTTAGAGAAAACAAAATGGGTTATTCATTACTAGAAAAGAGCAATGATAGACTTTTATAGGAAGATCCAAGTTATAAGTAAATACAGGGAAGGAGAGGAATAGGAAGGAATGATAACAGCTAATTTGCTTTTCTAGAGTTTGAACACAGAAGTTCTGTGTTACTACCTTTTGCCGTTTCTCAGCTACATAGTTAAATGTCCCCTTCTACAATTAGGGTTATGGGAGGTTTTTTTAAAAGAAAATATAGAAACCAACAAATATTTAAGTTGGAGTGAAATAGGTTTAAAGAAAAGGTAATAAATGAATTAGTTTGTGGTACTTACAGCTCAATAACCACCAAGATAAATTCAGAACTGTTTGCATCGGCTTGAATAGCATCTGAAAAAGAATGAATAGTACATGAAAAAATAAGAATTTCTGCAGAAAGAACTGTTTGAATTTGTTGGGGAAAAAATCCTACATGTCGTATCTTTGTAAATTCTTCTGTCTTTGTAACATTTGTGTGAAGTATTAGTGGATACTTGATCTTTTCCCCTCTTCCTTTTATCTGAAGGTCTGAACTCCATTCTTTTTGCCATCAACATTGATAACAAGGATTTAAATGGGCAGAGCAAATACACACCCACCGTGTCTGATTTGTTAAAGGAATCAACGCAAAATGTAACCTCATTGTTGAAAGAATCCACTCAGGGTGTTAGCAGCCTTCTTAGGGAGATAACTGCATCATCTCCTGTCTCGATTCTTATAAAACCTGATCAAGACACTGACCCACTTCCTGTTCTTTCAAAGAGTGTAAATGCTGGTAAGCAGTCTTGTGCTGTTAGTGTCCTTCAGAAACTTATAAAATATTCAAGTGTATTTAAATACTTTTCCAATTACATTTAATGCACTATTATGGAACAAAACCCTTTGAGTGCGAAATAAAAAGTGTGAAATTTTTTAGCAATACTGGTGTTAATGCTGACTGACAAATGTGTATTTAGTTTTCTTACATCACTGTGAGAGGGAAGCAAGGTTTGAGTTTAAGCTTTATATTGTTTTGGTTATAAGAAAAAGGAAAAAATCCCACATATGAATGCTACAAGGTAGGAATAGAAGTGGAGATAAAGTATATTTTTTTTACTGGCATTTAACATAGACTTTGTCTTGAAACATGATTTGTAAAACAAGCTTTTGTTGTTTAGCACGTCAAATGAAATTAAAATAGTAGGTGCTACTGAACTTAGGGTAACTTTGTTATTGTGGAATGGACTTGCAAGATGAAATGACTGAATAATTGACAATATGCTGCACATGAGTACAACATAATGTACAGTATGTGTTCAGTACATGTGTACACAGCACATATAATGAAAAAAAAGTAAAATCTCACTTTAAAAGAAATGAGTTTGCTCAAATGCTGTTATAAATTATTAGAGCACGTCAGATGTTTTCATTAAGGTCTATGTTCTTTGCCGAAATCTGTTTGCATCCAGAACAGGTTTTAACATCCTCTTTCTGTCAAAATATGTTAATGTTTTGTACGGATGTTTAACAGCTTGACTTGAATTAAGACAGAGTTGTTGTGGTAGAGTAAATTTTTGTTATTTCTTAGTGTGCTTCAGTTTCGCAAGATCATTTAGCCTCCTGTACACATCAGAGTGAATGAGAATAGATAATTTAAAAGTAAGTGCTCTTATAGCATAGATGAGATGTAATCAGAGGATTTAAGTGCATTTCCGGCCCAAGAGATAATTAGCTAAGGGAGGGAGCAAGTTGTAACTTCTCTTTCTGTAAACCAATTGCTCAGTGTCTGGAATATGGACAAAACAAACTCTTATTTGATTGCAAGTTGTGGATTTTGTATGTGTTCTGAGTCTTTTAATTTTTAATCCCTGGAAGTGTTTCATGTTTCCTCTGTTTTGTAATGTCCCTTGCAGTGTACACTAGTCATATTCCATGGGGGAATGTGATGGAAAGGCTGACTTCTATTTTAAATTATATTTTATAGAGTTGTTGAACTTTTCTTGTTCTTCAGTTCCAGTTGAATACTCTTATGAATGCACCTCCAAAATATCTTCCAAAATCTGAATTATGTAAGACACGTAAAATAAAGATGGCAGTTACAGATTTAAAAGTTTACGTATGTGAAAAGATAATGAAATGCCTTGTAGATCTAAGTGTCTCATTTAGTACATGAGTCCTTTTGAGAAAAAACCCAAATGTGTAAACTTTTATGTTTCTACTAGATTTGAAATACAAAAAAGATCGAAAAAAGAAGAAAAGAGTGACAAATATTATCTCATTTGATGAAGATGATGATGAGCAAAATTTGGGGGATGCCACAAAGGTGCTGATTACAGGAGAAAGCTCAGAGGAGAGTGTAGACCGTTCTTCAGTTTTTGCTTTACCTTCATCTGAAAGCAACCTTGGAAAAAATTTGAATGGGAGTGAGAGTAACCATTCGTGGAAGAGCAACTCAGTGTTCATGAATGGCGAGTATGAGTACCAGAAACTAGATGTGAAAAGCATTGATGATGAAGATGCAGATGATGATCAGCTATATGGAAAGGCATTAGGAAATAAAGGCACAGAAGGTGAAACTGAAGCTTCTGAAAAGTGAGTAGTGTTGCAGAAGTCAGTAGTGAAATTTCCGTGCTTCTATTCCTGTTCCTTTATGGGTAATAGCAAATTTATGTAACTAACCTAAGTATACATTTTTTTTTTAAAAAAACTTTTTTTTTTTCTCTATTTTTTTTTCACTTGTTTAGACCATTTGGGTCATTGTGGTGATGATATTTTGTTCCACTGAAAGTCAAAATTTCAGTATTTCAGTACTTACACTCCTTGAAGTTTTCAGTTGTTGAAATTTTTGCTGTGTATTGGCAGACTCTAATTCTGGTCTGTTTGGCTTCCTTATTCGTAGTGTGATATGAGCTCTATATTGGCTTAATGGTAAACTCATATGTTTTAACAGAGTAAGCCTGTTATCCTGAGAGTAGTTGGTTAAGACAGAATACAGAGAAAAAGAATCATCTTAGATACCAATATGCCCTCTTAGTTTCTGACACAGAAGTCCTTTTGAGGAAAATAGGCAAGCACTGCTGGTCTCATCTGCTTGGAATGGTCTAATCTTGAATGAAATCATGTAGTTCCAAACCAAAAATTGGCAGGCAGAAGATTTTTCTTTTGCAGTGATATCTCTGAAAGAAATATAAGCATTGTGAGCATGAGTATTAACTGTATAAATAGGCTGTGTTGTTGGTTTGGTTTAAATCTAGGCCTCATACAATAGGGACATGCAGTTCTCAGATATGCAGTTGGAGTCCTCTGCAAGTCCTGAATGATGACTCAGATGTTCTATTTCCTGTCAGTGCCATTGGCTCTTACTCCCAAACAGGTAGGTATTTTAATTTACTGAATTACAGCAAACTTGGGAACTGAATTTATGACATGGGATGACTCTAAGAAATGATGGGATTGCAAGGATATAGGAGATAGTAAGCGACTAAGATGGGAAGTTCAATTAAAATTTATTCTGTATCTGAATCAGTTTTCTGATTGAGTAGATGCTTACTTGAAAAGGATTTATGTATGTCAGAATAAACCAAACGTTTACTGGGGTTAAGCTTTGGTCTTGTATGTTATTTTATTAGTGTTTTCTGGGTATGGCTTATTTGGAAGTGTGTGTGAGAACTTGAATTCAAGTGAAATCTCCAAAAGGTTAAAGAAAGTATACAATATTGTATATAGTTGAATAGAAGCTGTTATTTGTTTATATGCAGGATGAGAAATGATTGGCTAAGAAATATTTAATCAGAAAAGAATACAGGAATCATAGAATGATTTGGATAGGAATGAATCTTCAAAGATTGTGTACACCTTCCATGTTAAGTTTTCTCAAAGCTTCATCCATCCTGCCTGAGTTAATATTTTGCTAGCTGTTTATAAAACATTGCTTTCATAAAACTTACAGTAGATATTTTCAGTTAAGTGACCAATTAAAAAACTTCTCAGTGGCATTCAAATACTGTTTTAATTATAAAATGTCAAACATTTACATATGTACATTGTATGTGTCAAGATTTAAGTGTTATCTCTTAATAACAATTAACTGTTAATTGAAGGCCGTTGTGGAGAAGTGTGATTCAGTTCTGTAAGTTTGTTGTAAAAATACGAATCATAAAATAATGCTGTACTGCCCTCTGCTGTACCTCTTAAATGCCAGTAGTAGAAAAAAATGTACATTTTTAGTATTTTTCCTCTTGTGCTCCCACATTCTTCAACTTATGAAGGAATGACTTTATAAATAATTTATACAACAACTGTTAGAAAAAGTCCAAAGATTTTTAAGTGTTTGCTGACTGCAGTGGATGGAAAATTGGAGTGCAAGCTCTTGTTTATGGGAGGTGGATGTTACAAGGTATCAGGAGCTAGAGCTGGGAGTAACTGAACTAAAAAATCGGGAGAGGAAGACAGCACTTAGCACTGAAGATAGGGATGGAGATGACAACAGTAAATGTGCTGGAGGCCTACTGTTATCAAGGAGATAGAAAAACATCCTTCTTTAATCCTGCTTCATCTCTCCACTGTTTTGAAGACAATGCTCAAACTACTAGAGATGAGTAACAGTAGCCTCATGCAGATCTCTTCTGGCACAGCACACAGATATTTTCTGTTCTCTGTCTATCCCTCTTTCTGGTAAACCCTATGGTCCAGCATGCAACCAGAATGAGATGGCATTGAGCTAGTGAAAGGATTTTCATCAGTTAAAGGAAACAGTCACACAAATTCGCTGTCTCATTTCTGCATTCCATGCTGTCATTGGTCCCTTCTGAGCACTCTAGACTGAGAATGTGCAGGCAGCCTTCACTAAAAGGCCCATCATTGCAACCCAAATGTCACTCAGTTAGGGAGTGATACACATGGGTATGGTCAGCCTCTTGCCAGCCAGAATGACAATTTGATGAGATTGAAAGCTGCACTAGGCAGTTGTTTGCTTGACTTGGAAGCCACACTTCTGCTAGATGAATGATAACAGAGTTAACATGGGTTAGCTTTTTTTTTTCAGTCCAGTAACTAACAAGCTCATTATTATTATGACAATATCTGTGTTAAAACACACTTAATGAGCTCTTCTGAAATACGTAGTTGAGCCCAGTGTTTTTGTTTATAGGTCTTAATACAGATAACTAAGAAGACATATATTCGAAACAGATTGCTGCATAATCTGTAGTGTTGTATTTTAATATCTGTGTTTTCAGTTTTAGTCTGTTGCAGTGCTGTGTCAGGGCATATCATATCTCCATGTACCAAGAGATTAGAAAGCCTGAGTCAAAATTCAGTTGTTTGGAACAAAAATGGAGTATGCATTTTAGGAACTGAAATTCAGTAAACTACAACTTAAAAAACAAGCTTTCTCCTCAGTAGTTCTTTTGACATAACTCTAATTCTTACCAACTTTTTTTCCTAGAATTCCTGCTTTTTAAATTCTGTGCTATTTTGGCTCATGCTTTTATGATTGTTTATTGTAACCTTTGCATCATGAGATGCAGAAAACATCAATAAAGTGAGATACTTTGTATCTTTCCTCTTCAATAACAGGCCCCAGTGATGTCTATGTTTTGATCCTGAGAGTTGTGTGTCTGTGGACAGATGCCATTTTACCCATGATTTAAAAAAAAAAAAAAAAATCTCATTTGTCTGATTCCTGATGCTCAGTACATAGGCTTGAGGAGCCAGAGGAAAGCTGTGATGCTGTGTTGAGAGTGCATAAAGGACTGGTGTCTTTGCAAGGTTTCACCTACTGGGGACTGACCACAATTCTTCTCCTGCAATTCATGGTGGTTCAGCTCCTGGGGCTTGCAAAAACAACTTCAGTAAGAAGTCTCTTCATAGCTTTGCAACATTATTATCAGTGTAAAATGTACATCTAATTTATAATTCAGGAATCGTGTAGTACTAAATTTTCTTTTATGAACTGATGCCTGTGTTCCTAAGGGGCTTGACAGTCCTGCTCACATTCAAGGTCAATGTGCAGAAGCCGACCTTGGAGAAATAAAGTGTTTAAAAGCTTTAGTAAAGATGAGTATTTCAGTTTGTCTGGTTTTATTTTTATTGTATTTTTAAAGTATTGTGATCTGAAGAAAGCTAATGCTTGTGCATTCTACTTTAGATAACTTGGAGAATGGAGAGGTGAATGAACATGTTCATGCGGCAGAACTGGTTCCAAGAAGATCTGATCTTCCTTACAGGTATTTGTCTGTTTTTCTTAGAAGAAAAAAAAACTTCACACTATAGCTGCCAACTTCTTACCCAATACATAGCTACTCAGTGCTGGAGAACAAATTATTCATCAAGGTACTTTTACTGATGATGGGAAAGAAATGTAAAGGCCTGCACCTTGTGTAGTTTCTTATATTGAACATTGTCTAATTATCTTGAAGGTGTCTTGTAGCCATGTCAGATAACAGACTTGGTTTTCTGCTTTTGAAAATAGATTTTATGTTGGTTTTTTTGTGTTTCTTTTCCTGTATTTTCCCTGGCCTGTTGATTTGGATCTTTTTATGTGTATTCTTAAATGAGTTTTACAATAGATACATTAAAAGATAACAAAATTTAAGTTGATTGGATATGGGTGGATATGATGACAATAGTAGTTGTGGAATGCTTTTTTTTCTTAAGCTTTGAATTCAGGATTTTGTTTTAATTTACTGATGATATTGTACTTTTATGACTAGAGTGGAAGTCAGTCCTCCAGCTCAAGGGAATACTTTAAGCAGTATGTTGCCTTCAGCCACTGTGCCAGAATCCATGACAATTAGTAAGTACTTTCTTGGTGTATCTAGCTTGATGGAATTAACTTTGAAACTCTTAATTTCTATTTTTATTTCAGTGCAATCTCTTTAAAATGGCATATAGCACTTCATTTTCGGTATGCTGGCCACTTTAGAAATGAATGGTCTAAAATGATGTTAAAAAGTTGCCGCATCCCACGTTATGATTTGTTGCAGTTGGTACGACATGAGCTTCTGTTTCCACAGAGAAACTAATGTCAGCCTTATACTAGATGTGGATTGAGTAATAAAACGGGCAGTAATGACTTCATTTAATTAACATCTTAAAATCTCTACAAGCTGTGAAAACACTAATGGTTGGTTCTGATGTGATCTTACTTATTTTGCCTTCTTTCAATAATGCCTAGCTGGAGAAAAATACGAATAGGCCTGGATCTCTTTCTAAATACACTCAGTGTGTGGTTTTGATATAGACATCTCCTCCAAACATAAATCTGGGCTTTCGTAAGGAAAAACTTCAGTTAAGATTAAGTGAAGGACAGACATTTCCAGTGGTGTCAAGTTAAACTGCACAGAATAAAATAGCCTTTGCTGTGGAAAGAGATTAACAGTAGCACAGGCAGTTTGTTTACCCCTTCTTTAATATTTTTACTTCACATAAATTTATAAAACAAAGACTTAGTTCTTAAATAACCTTGCTGTCTAAACACATAAACCAGTATGGCTTTGTATTTTTCACTTCAGTTTTGTAACTGAATTGGTGGATAAGGCTGTAACTGAACCACTCCTAAAAGTCTGGGATGTGTGTTTGTCTTTTTTAATGCATTTAAATATATGCAAATTTAAATTATAGCTTTTGGGAAGTTAGAAGTGATGCAGCCAAGATTCTTTTTGTGAGATTTATTTATAGAATGATCAAAATAAATGAAACCTTAAATATTCTAATCTTATGCTCTAATGTCATGTTCAAACAGTGCCTGTGTCAACATAGGCTAAAGGAGGTAGGCCTGGGTACTGTTTCAGGTCCTGGCTTGGGTCTGCTGACTGAGCTTTACAAAGCTGAAGAATCCTTTCTTATTAAGTAATTTAAGTAGTGGGAAATTAGTTTGAGACTTTTAAGTGACGTAATTGAAGGTGTAGACAGAGTTAATGCTGGTACTTACTGTAATACTTTAGCCACTGGAATTCTCTGTTAATGTTATTACTCCAGTTTCCTTTTGTTCTTACACTTTAATTTTGTATTTTAATAACAGAGTTTTAAATGGGAAACATTCTGGTTTTATTGCTCTCGATTTTGTTGTTTGTAGGTGTATTAGGTACCAGCAGGGGCCGCAATTGGTCTCCTCCAGTTGCTCGTGTAGTTAAGACAGCTATTCAATGCAAAGAAAATCTTGTGGTTTTCAATTCTTGATACTAACAATTTGGAAATGAAATGAACCACAGGATCAAAAGAAACACACATGCTATCCTTAGTTTTCTGCTGCAGAGAAGGTTTCATTGGAAGGAGGGGGGAAGCATGTCAAAACATCTATAAAGCCAGTGGAATGCTTAATAAATAATCTCGTTGTCATTGTAATAAAAATTCAGTTGACTACATGTAACTTAGTACCTTTGTAATAGCTGGTCCTGAATACATTAAATAAAAATGGTTTTGTCAGGTTTGTTGTTACTGGCTGTAGATTCTCCATACAGGAAGTATTCAGTGCTATGACAAAGGCAGACACTGAAGCTCTTTTTCTCTATTGCAATTAGCAGAAGAATTATTAAATGGTGAGGCTTATAGCTTGGTTGCATAGCAACTAATTCTAACATATCAGACAAGAAAAATGGAATGCAGTAGTGCAGTGAGAAAAGCTGCGAGGTCTCCAGTGACTGGATTTTTGTGCTTCTTATTTCTGAAGACAAAGCTTGAACTGAATGCTTTTTTAAAAAATTAAAAAAAAAAAAAATTCCTGCTTTATTTCCAATCTATTAGTATAGTTCAAATATTTTCTAAGTTCTTTTGATATGCAGGCTAGAAAGCTCTTATAGGAAGATGTAAAATAGTGTTTCTGCCCTTTTGAATTATGTCCCTGAATTTACGTCCCGGCAGATGCATCTCAATAAAATACTAATGCCACCGAAGAGAAATCCTAATCCTTAGTTAGTTTCACTCTGTGTGTTAGACATAATTTGGAAAATTGCCCTACGTTAGAGATTGTAGTCTTATAACCAGTTTTTATAAAGAAATAAGTTTGTCAGAAGTTCTATATTTGTGTGCCTACTCCATGTTGGTATTTTCCAGTTTGAAAAAAGATCATATTTTAAGCATTGTTTTACAGCAGAAAGATCTGTCCTACCAGCACAAGTCTCCTCCTTTTGTTTTTGCTGTGGAAAAAAAAAGAAGTTTCAAAACTTTCATTTTAGAGGAATGCTACTTTTGTTCTTCTTAACAAAGTTCTTTGATTATAGTAATATTTTTAGTAAATAATTTGGAACTTAGTCTTTCCACTACGATTTTCTTCAGTTTTTAAAACTGGGCTTAACCACAACGGTTAGCAAGGGTTGTAGCATTGTACATGATCCCATATTTTTTCATATAGTCTTGAGAAAGTCCCCTGTTTTTCATGATGACTGAAGAACTTCATGCTAGCTGTATAAGTGTTTTTATTCTTTCTCTATCCTCTACTTTCTGACCTGTTCTGTAACTTGGTTGCCACTGGTCACTGCCACTTACTGTATTCTTCTGACTTCTCTGAAAGCACAGTTGTGGAAAGAGGGTATATAAAATTCATTATGGACAGAAAAGATACAGTTCATCTTATGACATTTTTTTGGTCAGCACCCTTCTATACAGTGGAAGTGAACACTATATTGTCTAATTTGTTCCCTACTGAGATTTACCTTATTAACAGTGACATAACTGGGTGGTATTTACAAGCTGTGAAGCACTAAATAAAGCCTTAATAGCCAATGTTCATGCAGTCGGCTTAGGGAGCATGTCTTTAAAGGTCAGACTTCTGATTTAAGATGTAACTAGTCTGCTGGAAGTTTTATTTGTCTCTGAAAATATCTGTGTAAATTTGCACTTGGGAAAATAGAAACCCCGTTCCTGTAGACTGCTCCCAGCCCACCCTGGTATTCTATCTGCAGGATTGCAGAGGAGTGCTGCATGACCTTGTGTACTGAGAGATGGTTTCACTTACAGCTCATTCTTCATAACAGGTGATTGCAAATCATATTTACCCAATCTTTGGCTAAACAGCAGAAGAGTTGTGAAACTTAGGACCTTTCTGGAGGTTGCTGAAAAATTGACAGGTGTTTCTTAAAGCATGGTGCTATTTTATACATTTCATGCTCTGAATATGACCTTACAAAAACTTTATGGAAGCTAGATTATTGCATGTAGTATGCAAATGAATTGATCTTTGAAGTAGTGAGGTTTAATACGAAACGTCTAGTTAGTATTTTCCTTGACTGTATTGTTAATTTTTTACTGATAAAGACAGAGTTGTTTTGGAATTGTTCATTAGCAATAGGAATATTTTTCTTTTTTTATGAAGTTGCAAAAATATCTTGTAAGTTTACATAATTTGAAAGACTTTACAAGTTAACTTATCTGTATTTATGAAACTGACTTATCACTTAAATTTTAGATATGTTGGTGTTGAATGCTGATCCTTAGTAACAGCAGCATATCTTTTTCCACTAATGTTACTTAACAGAATGCACAAAGCAGTTCAGAAGTAGGACATAAACTCTCAAAGAGTTTTCTCATGTGGATATACTTGGCCATCCTCCCACAGTTTTATTTAAAAAACAAACAAACAAAAAAAACCCAGAGATGGGGAAAGATTGAGGGTGTGAAGTCCAGAAGTCAAAAAAATGCCAAACTTATGGTTACTGCTGCCACCTTGATTTAAAAAAAATTATTCCTTTTTCTAACCCACTAAATGAGCAAGGCATAAGTTTGCAGAAAAACATAGGCTATCATCATTATACTGATCTTAGATGTAATCAGAACACAAACAGAAGCTTATGAACTGCAGAAGTTCTGGCAGAGTTGAAGCGAACCTACTGCAGGTGATGATACTGAATTTACTTTGTTTACATTCATCTGACTACTCTGATGTGCTGCTAAAATATTTCAAGAAGCATAAGTGAGAGTAAGAGATCAGGATGTTTAAAGTTTTGAATGTTACACCTGAATTAACTAGTGTGATGGCCTTTTAGTTCTGTTCAGTTACATCGAAAGATCAAAGTTAATTTTCCTAATTTTTGTGGTAACTTGGTGTTTATTTAATTATACTAAAGAATGTTTAACTTTGTAATATTTTTGTGTGGATGGAGAGGTTAAAGAAGTGTTGGTGATAAACTACGTAGTGCTTGTTTTGAGTAGTCGATAGAAAATATGTCTCCTTTAATACTCATTACTTCAAAAGAAATAACATAGGTATAACAGAGAAGGAACACTGCTTCTAGGGTAAGCATACAAGGCCATACAAGCCTTCTTGGAATCCTGGGCTCTTAGCCAAAACTAGTTGTGTTGATGCTTTTTTTCCACATCTCCATTGCCATCGGTGGTTAACCTAAATTACCAGGAAATACTGACTATGAAGTGTGTTTGCTTCTGTGACACTAAATTAAGCATTGACTTTTCTCCTGTATGTGATAATGAAATTTAGAGTTTATGTTTAATTCTCAGGGAAAAAAATGAGGCAAATGGAAATAAAAAGCTTTTTAACATTTTTTTATTTCAAGAGGCTTTTTTCTTCTCTCTTTTATGCAAACCATAGTCTTTAACAGATTCTTGCTTTCATGCTCTGCTTGCTTACATGTTGGAGAAGTGAACAAAAGGAGATGAGATTTCAGCACTCATGGAGAAGATTCTGGGTGGAATAAGAGAAAGAATATTAGGTTATAAGGCAAGTTAAGGTTACAGTTTGAATAGACTGGTAAAATTGGGAAAAATGAGACAATGTATAACAGATTTGCTATTTAAATGTTAATAAATCAGTAGACATTTAAACAGCCTGAGTATGCATACAAGCTGTTATTGTAGAGCAGTCACCCCAGCATAAGGGTCAGAGGCAGCAGTACAATAACTTGACTGAGTAGCAATGACTTTAATTTCTTGAAAGGCCAAGAGATAATAGCAGCTAACTCAGAATGCACACTGTCATTTTAATGACACTCTTGAAATATTTAAAATGCCATTGGCTTGATGCTTTTTTGAGGAGGATTCTGAATTCAACTTTTATAGTTAAAGATACTTATTTTGTTAAGAGCGTTGCTATGCTGAAAGCTTATTATGGATGTTTTTTGATTGTACTGTTCACTTGTGCAAGACTTGAATGCTTACTGGATTATTCTGTTTTCCTCATCCTTAGCTGATGGATTGTGAGCCATTTTCACAAGACTGCATATTATTTTATTTCAGGGCTGTTGCAATCCCTTGATTTTCCATTGTTAAATCCAGCAATAAACTGCAAAATGACCCAGACAAAAGCCCCTCAAATCCCCCAGCCTTTTCAATCTGCCATCAAAGTGCCACTGTCTCATTGTGACCAAAAGAATACTAATTGCGTGTTGAGTTCCCTCATAACCAAGGTTGATATTTTATAGCTAGATGTGATACTTAAAACTCATATTCTAGAGTTTGGTTGGTGTTTTTTTTCCTTCCCAAAATAAATACTATTCAATGGAAGACCATCTCTGGAAAAATGGTCATGGAAATAATGGGACACAGCATATTTTGTCATATATAATCTTTCCAGTCTTTTCCTACAGTTACTACATCAGTTATAATGGTTACTTGGTAACTTCACTGCAGTGCAGACTTTACTCTTGCCAGAAAGGGTATTCCACCTTTTATTCCTCATACACATTGACTGATTGTTCTGTTCTGCTCTGACAGCTTTATGCTATGTTCCTTGTGCCAGCAGTATTATTAAGCTCAACACTAAGATCACTTGGTAATTGCTTGTCTAAAAAGTAGCCCAGCAGAAGGGAAAAACCCAAACTCAGTTTTGAGCAGGATCAGTTCCTGCCAGTACAGTGTGTGTATAAACAACAGTGCCAGAACAAGGGAGGTGGTAGCAATGATAGGTAAGGCAAGCTGGAATGTTCTATTTGCTGAAAGCACAGCCTTGGGAAGAGTGTTTCAAGCAGCCGTGTAATCACAGCTTTGGTTTTGATTATGAACAATATTATCAAGGGAGAAAGCAGAAGTGTCCACAATCTGTGTATTTTTAAAAATTGTGTTATTATTTAACAGTCACAGATTCCCTTTTTGGCTTTTCTACAAGATTTGGATTTGTTTTTTTCTCCTGGTATCTGTGTAGAAAACTCATATAAAGACACTAAGTTACTGAAGAAAAATAGGTAGTTTTCTGTGCTGAATTAATGGGAGTGCAAAATCCCTGTAATGATCTACTGAAATGTTTCTTGCTAATGTGAATAAATTCGCAGGCAGTAGTGTGGAATAGGTAGTAAAATAATTGTCTACTTTGTCCATGGCCAAATAATAATAATAATAATAATAATAATAATAATAATAATAATAATAATAATAAACCAAAGAGATCTAACCTGAAGGAATTGGATTGACTGATTTCAAGTGATATGAGAACCTTGCGACAGGGGTATTTACCAGCAGATGACTAATGCCAGAATGGATTCATGATGTCTGCACTGATACGTGTGATGGACACAGTAAAGCCTTTGACTCTTTGGCCATTACTGGAGCTTGACAGATTTGATCTGGTCTTCAGGACAATGCTAAGTGTTTTTGAACTGGCAAGAATTCTGTACCTATTAGAAAATACTAAGAAGGATATGGGTATGATTCATTGATGGTGAACTGGAAGTAAAAGAGAAAAAAGTGGTCCAATGTCTGTGCTTCCTTCAAAAAATTAAGTAATGCCAGTTCTGTTTGTATGATTTCAGGAAAAGCATGAAATATTTGCTGACATCTTCTTTGAATAGTTGTGGAACAGAATTGGCATATTTATTTTACATAAACTCATTTAACTCTTGGGAGAGATGTTTTGTAATTGTGTTCCTTCAGAAGTGCTCATAAAATTCTTAACATACATTAAATTGTTTTTAAAAGAAAATCTGTTTGGGGACATAAATCCTGGTGTTTGCTAGAAACCATTCATACCTTTGAAGACCTTCTGTATTTTATTACAAAATTTGATTCCTGCAAGATTTGGAAACCAGAATATGTTTTAGGTTAGATAAATAAGCCCTAATATTAATTCCTAATATTAATAATATGGTTTGGTCCCATTTTTGTGTGTAAATTTACAGTAAATAGTACAAATGTGCAAGTGTATGGTAAAACCTTTATAGTAGTAGAAGGACTTCAGGTGATAGCAGTGCAAGTGTATGGTAAAACCTTTATAGTAGTAGAAGGACTTCAGGTGATAGCAGTGCTTTAAGCTAACATTTTGCTATAGGGTATTGACTACTCAGGTATCTGTTAAACCTAATCCTAAAGAAGTCTTTAAAAATTCTAAAATTCTGCCAGATTTTTTAAAAAATATGTTAATGTAATGCCAAAGTATTTTTTAAGGTATTCATAGGAAATTAAAAGGTTTTTATAGGAAATTGCCAATGTCTTTAAGACAGTGTTTAAGGCTGAGCTTAAGAAGAAATTCTATGAATAAGCAATAGGGATATGTGTGTGATATTAATGATATGTTTGTGAATTCTAGATCTGAAATGAGCAAAAATGCACACAGCAGTTAATCTTTTTTGTCCTTTCTCTTTAGATGACCTTCGTCAAGCTATTGTGGCCATGATGAATAGAAAGAATGAATTGGAAGAACAGAATAGGTAGTTTTGCTTTTCTACTCGAGAAGCACTATAAAAATATCTGTTCTCTAATACAAACTGGCCTTTGTGTAAAGCTATGCATAGTTTTTGTGTAATGTTTTTATACTTGTGTGTATACTATTTTTCTGTGAAAGGTAAGCTTAGTACTTTATATTTGGTGACTGATACTGAAGACTAATGTTTGCAGTTCAGCTTTTTCCTTTGGAGTCACCTGTAATTCTGTGTGTTGGGAGCTTTTGCTAGTTCCTTGTCAAAATCAGAGCTTATGGCCAAAAGGTTGTTAATGTCTGCTAAGACAGCTTTCCAAATGAGTAAAAGCTTGTCCTTATACAAACGTTCAGAACATTTAATTTTTTACCCTTTCATTGCAGAACTGATGTAGGATGGCTAACAATGTTACTCTGAAAGTGGTTGTTGTCTGGGAGTGTCTTTATGTCCACTTGGGGAAAAATGGGCTATCTTGGGAATTTATATTTTTCTTGTATTTGGCTTATTTTTTTTAATGTTGAGGCCACCAACAGATCACATTTTTCTGCTCTTATCCTCTGCACTCTCATCATTGTAAGTTACTGCCCCATTCAACTTTTCATTTTCTGGCCCAAGGACCAGGATGCTTTGTGATTTACCGTTATGTATCATGCTGACCTTTGCTGTCTCAGCAAAGGTTTTATGCAGAGGTGTATGTCAGTGCTCACTAGAGACAAGACTCCTACTCTTTCCCTTCTTTTGGTAGTAAATATATTGGCAATAGGTTATTCCTGAGATGTATTGATTTGCTCTGCAGTACTGAGTACATTCTACTTGGTGGTACTGTATGTGCCATAATATTTTGGGTTTTGGGCATGTTAGTGATGTAATAGAAATTAATACTAAGCACATAGAATTGTTTCTGCTTGATAATTTTTCCTTGGAGTTTTTTTCATAACTTTGTATAATCAGGTGAATTTATTACATTAATTAATGACATTTTTGTATAACATTAATGGCATAATTCAGGCAACCTAGCCTGTGATTTGTACAGCATCCTCAAATTACCAAGTAGTGTTTGCAGTGTTCTAACAGAGGCTGATGCCTTCTTCCAGATCTCTGAGAAATCTGCTTGATGGAGAGATGGAACACTCTGCAGTCCTCAGACAGGAAGTGGACAACTGGAGAAGGAAAGTAGCAGAACATGAAGAGCGACATGCCATGAAAGTCCAAGCCTTGGCACGGTAAGAAGGGATGAATGTGTCATAAAAAATGACAGCAGTGAAACAAGGAGATGAAAGATTCTGCATACAAGTGAAAAATACTTTCAAGTTGTTTAGTTTTTCAGAAGAATGTGAGTGATTTAGGACTGAAAATCCTGTGGACTTAAGTTGAATTTAAGATGGAAAAAAAAAGTGAAAGATTTTCTGACAAATTTAGTGGGCTTGTTGTTTTTGTTTTGCTAGGTATTATTCTTGTTATAGCTCTCTGTCCAGTCTGGAACAAATCACAGTACCAAGGTCCTGTGTTTTTTAAAATTATTTTTATTGGATATGTGATATTCTTCATGTTGTAAAAGTATCTGACACTGTCTGCAAATAGTATTTTCTAAACCTTAAATCTGGTACAGCTTTTAGATGTAAGGAGTGTGTCGGTGTTTATTGTGAACAGACTGATATTGTTGCCCTGATATAACACAATGCTCGATCTGTTGGAGTGGATGGAAGCAGATGCTTTGGTGCACGTGTAAAACTTGTTGGTGTTCATGTATTTTACCCCATATCTTACAAGAGGAATCTGATAGATGGCTTATACAGTTACATACTGAAATTAGTATGAGGACCCCTCTGCTCCTAGCTATTTCTCACTTCAATAGAAACTGTGCTGAGTGGACTCAGTGTCAGTTAAATTGAGTAGGAGTAGTTATGTCTTTATTTATTGCTTTCAGTTACATAGAATCTCAGTGTCAGCTGCTGCTGACACAGATGCTATTATATATGTACCCTCATGTAAGTAAGGAGTAAGGAATGGATTATCCTCTTCAGTGATGTTTCCATCCAATCTATCTTCCATCAATCTGATTATTTAAGCATGACTCTTTTCCTTGAGCTTAGGTATTTTTTTGTGTCCTGTTGTCAGATTTGGCTGGCTACTTTACCAATTGCTTTGTCATAAGCAACAGTTGTTGCCAAACAACATTAGTGGTACCGATTTCTGAGGTGGTGCAACTCCTTTCCCCTAGATAAGTTGGAATAGGTTGCTCAGGACCATTTCCAGTCAGGTTTTTAATATCTCCATAGAGGGAGGCTCCACAGTCTCTCTGAGCAGTGAGCTATTGGCAGTGCACTTACTAACACGGTGCAAGATGCCGTTGGCTTTCTTTGCTGAAGAGGGTGAATAGCTGGCTTTTGATCAGCTGCTTCTCCACAGCGCTCCCAAATCCTTCCCAGCAGAGCTGTTTTCCAGCCCCTAGCATGTATGCCTGCCACTAATCCTCCCCATGTGTAGGATTTCTGCATTTTCCCTTATTGAACTTGAAGGGTTTCATCTAAGTCCAGCTCTCCAGCCTGTCCAAGTTTCCCTGGGTGGGAGCAAAACCGTTGGGTGTATCAGCTGCTCCCTAGTTTTGTATCATCCTTGAAGTTTCTGAGAGTGCACTCTATCCCAACATGAAGGTGTTAATGAAGGTGTTAAATAGTATGGTCTTAATAGTGATTTGCCTCCAGCTTGGTTTTTGTGCTACATCTGTTCTGAAAGAAAATAATTTTAACGCTCCTTGTCTAAATGTGGTTTAATTTAATGAAGATCTGACAGTAAATGCTGCTGGAATAGTGTGGTTTTTCTTCTAACAGTTCTAGAACTCTAGAGTAACCTGCACTGCCTAAGATCTTGGGGATGATTCACACATCTAATAAACAACAAACCTATCTCATGTGTTAAATAAAATCAGTAATCTGTGCCTTATCACAAAGAGAAGTGTTTGCTTTCTGTCTGTATTTGCCAGTCAGACTACCACAGCAGAGCTTCCTATAAGGTTTTTATTGAATACCAGAGCTACTATCTGAAAATGATAAATATAAAGCTTTCTCAATTAAGAACCAAAGAAAGTATTCAGAATGTTACTAACTCTGCTTTTGATGACACAAACTGAACTGATCATTTGGAGAGAAGGAGAGAAGCATAACTAGGTTTGGCATTCAGATGATGTGGGGCAATTGAGACAATGCAAATACTTCATCCTTTAATATTAATGTTTCAGGTTATAGGAATTGTATTCGTATTTCTTTGACTCACTTCCCCCACAGTTTTAGAATTGCAGTGACGTGGGTGAATCAGATATTTGTCATGCACATACCTTCTTAAAGAATAGATAAAGAGCTTTAATTACGAGATCTAAAGAGACACTCATCTAGTCTAGTTTGTTAATTTCAAACAAGTCTATGTAGTTTCTCTTATTGCTGTGTAGACTGGATATGTTGTGTTGATTGTCTGAAAGTCCATTTACCTTGTCACATGAAAATAAAGTGTCAGAAACTGCTTAGGTATGGCAAATTCTTGTATCATTTGCTGTTTTGGACGTTGGGTGTATTTCTTTAATGATTCATTGCAGCTCATTTTCTAGCACATAGACTTCACATGTAATTATTTTGAAGTATAGATTTTTCTTCTGAATTCTTCTCTTGATTCACTTTGTAGACTATAGATGTTGCTGCTCCAATACTAAGAATAGTAATTTAAAAAAAAAATTGTTGACTTTATTACTTTTGGTTATCTGCAAAATTTATTTATTTAGCTATTTTTTCAGATCCTCCAAACAGTTTGTAGGCTCCTGGACAACATTCTAGCTTACTTACAGAAATTTTCCTGACCTTCCTAAGTTCTCTTTGAAAAATGGAAAAAATCTTAGTTATTTTAGTTTCAAGTAGTAGTAATCTCTTTCTTCTTTGTAAAGTATTTGAATAGGTTTTTCATAATGATTATGATATTGTGCTCCATGCAGACATATTTAGACTTCTGGTGAGAAGTCTTTTTGTCTAGCTTTCATAAATGTATTTTAATGAATGAATTATTTAGACTTGTTTTAAGGTAGTATATAGAATTAAACTGTGTTTTCTGATTATTCGTTTTCGTGAATATCAGCATCCATTTCTGGAAAAATTGACTTGTTCTTTGTAGTCCAGGAAGTTAAAAATGTCATAAAATACATAAAATCATCGAGGACTTCTAAAATTTGATAGGTAATCAATAGTTTCTTCTCAATTATTTAGAAACTTCCTACAAAAGGAAAGAGTAAAGGTTTCATAGATCAGAAAACTGATTTGAAATCCGTAGAAATATGAATATAGAAAGAGAGTAGGGCTAATCAGACATGATTTCCTAGAATCTGAATCTGACCTTTAAGGGTCAGCTAGTGCAACCCCCTGCAGCAGGAAAATCTTTAGCTAGATGAGGTGGCTCAGAGAACCATCCAACCTGATCTCAAATGTTTCTATGGATGGAGCCATCTGCCACCTCTCTGGGCAATCTGGGCTAGTGTTTCACCATTCCCACTTCAAAAAACTTCTTCCTTATATCTAGTCTGAGTTTTCCCTCTTAATTTAAAACTGTCATCCCTTGTACTGCAACAAAGTCTGTCCCCATTTTTTTTATAGGCCTCTTTAAATACTCAATTTATTAGAGTCCTCCCCAAATATAAACTAATAATCTAGTTTTGTACTGGCTATTCTGAATTTCCTTGTCTAGTATTTCACCTTTATTTTTATTAATCACTGGTTTATTTAGATAGACTGCATCATCTTCCTGCTATCAATATAGCAAAGTATAGAAAAGCCAAATTGCACAATTAATGTAAAGTTCCTGATTATGAGATAATTTGGTTTACTGATGTGTTTGTATGGTCCTGCAAAACTAGTTTTCCTGGTACGTTGCCATTGATGTGTTTGTTTAATGTGCAAGTGATTTTTTTTTCATTTTGGTAACATAACATAGATAAAGCTTGTTACTACAGATAGTATATTTATTTCCAATGAAAGGGGCTTTCATCTATTTTGAGATTCTGTTCCTTTTATCAACAGAGAAAATGAGGTGCTAAAAGTGCAGCTTAAGAAGTATGTAGGAGCTGTCCAGATGCTCAGAAGAGAAGGTCAAACAGTGGAAGGTAAGGATAAAATGGAGAGGGAAAAAAAATAAAATCTACGTTACAGGGTTTGTTTTTCTGTTCTGCCATTGAGACAGTTTACGAGAGGGATAGATAGATGAAAATTGAGAACTCTGACTGGGATATTTGCTGTTGTATGAACAGTTTTGTGGTACAGATTGATACCAAGCACAAAGAACGTTACGTGATGCCATACTTTCAGATTACTGCTGAGCAGAAACAATCAATAAGTCTTTGCTTTCTTCACTGAGTCATCACCAAAGTAAATGAAATAATTTTTTGAAAGTGGGGTTAGCAGGAGATAGTTGCAATTATTCACCTCTTCCAACCATGGAATAGTATCTCCGAACAGTGAAAATAACATATATGGTATATTTTCCTTTTGAAAAAAAAATACTGATGTAGACTTTTGTACTTAATTTTAAAGATTGTTTTCTGGTAGATAAAGTGATCTGACTTTTTCTTTCTCAATAAGGAAATTCCCAGAAAAAGAAATCAGATAAAAATTTTGTTTCAAGATGAATATGTGAATTAATGTTATATTGGCACATAAGAATAATTACTTTGAGAAGAGAAAATTTCTTATCTCTAGTAATGTTAGTGTTGTTTTGGAGATCAATATTTGCAGACAGTTTGGAATAGTATCTATCTGAAGACCAGACATCTGACTTTCCTTTCTGAGTTGCTCTGACTCTGAAGAGCTGATGTTGTATCTGGGATTCGAGTTATGTTGCCACCAGTGCTAACTGTTTTTCTTTAGTGGTCAATGGTGATAGAAGTGTCCATGACAGGATAAATTGGAGTCTTGATTCTGTATCACCTTCTGGTGGGTCCTCTAGTTCCAGTGGCTACAGAAGGTGTTCGGAGAGACAAGGAGGCTTGTCAGAAATTGTCTCTCTTCTAGTTTTTTCACTTTCATTGTCGATACTGAGGCTGTATAAGTTGCTCTATGAATGAATACTACCATAATTCTGCTCTTAAAGGCTAGTTACTATACTGATCTGTAGTTCAAAAACTTCATTCACCCTTAAAAAGGTTTTTATTAGTGAGACCACATGTTTTTACTTCCGACTTTGCTGGAGTGTACTGATTCATATTAAGAATTATTCACAGAAACTATCGCTGAAGCTTCTTATAATAGCAGAAATTATCCTTCATTAGATACTGACAGTTTCCATGATGAGTGTAATTATAGGAAAAGAAAAAAAATATTTCTAGGCTAGCTATATTCTGCCATGTTAAAATTATGCAAATTAGTGAGTGATAAGAATAGAAACTGTGTGGGATGGTCAGATTTTAAACATGAAAAGGGGGGTTGGAACAGTACCAACAAATCTAAAAATGAATACATGTATACTTTATGTTCAGAGGATATTTAATCAATCCACTGTAATTTTCTGTAATATTTATCATAAATGACCAGAATATTTTTCAGCTACATCCATCATTTGTAGTAGTCTTTCTTATATTCTAACTTCATGTGTTGCCTTTTTAATAAAAGCAATGTTTATTTTCCCTTAGTTGCCACTGAAGATTTATGTGAAATTTGTAGTAGTACTGGAGCCTCTGATTCAAAAAAGTACTTCATCATGTAAATAATCCCTGAGAATTAATATCTTTAGATACATTTTAAAAAAAGAGAGTGAAATAATTTTTTTCTTTCACCAGACTTACAGAAACAGTATCCCTCATGGTTTGTATACATAATTTGCAGTATACATAACTTGCAGTAAACATTAGTGTTTTCTACATAATGGAGAGTATTTGCATTACTAGAAAGAGCTATTTGTACTTTTTGACATATCTATATATATGTATCTATATCTATATCTATATCTATATATATCACTGTGTAATCTAAGACAGATTATTCCAATTCTGGTGTAACTTAATAAGTAACCGTATCAATTGGTCTGAAGTGATTTTGTTCTTAGTTAACTCACATGCTTGAAGGGATTATGGAGTATATTTACAAGACTTGTTTTGTTACTGTGGTCTGAGTTTGTGACAGTTTTGTGAAGAAAACAGGATCAAGAAATGTCTGTTTTCTTTGCTTTTGTCACTGTAAGTCAAAATTCGTGTTGGTTTCTTAGATGTTAGTTTACACACTTTTAACAAGCCTTATCATGTAGACAGGGACACAGAACTCTGATCTAGTAAAACTTGGAGAACTCCAAGCTCTCCTCTCTTGCTGTAATGTTAGGAAATTGCCTTCTTCAGGGATGATAAACTCTTTCATAAACCTAATTTCAGTACTGCTCTGTGTTATAATAATGAGTAATTTTAATGATGATAAATCTTGTTCCAAAGGTTATGGAAAGCCTGCAATGTATTGCAGATTTCAGAACACTGTTTAATTTTTCTATGAACTATTTTGAATGAGTCAAAATAAATTGGGCTTCTGCTGTTACTTTTATGACTATCAATAGAGAAGAATCTACATTTGCTACAGTAATCTGATCAGAATCTACTGAGTATGGCTTTTAAATTGT
Source organism: Psilopogon haemacephalus (assembly GCA_013396835.1). NCBI lineage: Eukaryota > Metazoa > Chordata > Aves > Piciformes > Megalaimidae > Psilopogon > Psilopogon haemacephalus. The sequence continues at coordinate 1,037,423 of VWZI01023957.1, read as the reverse complement.
TTCCTAAATTAATAAATGAAACTCAGCATAATGTTTTGCCTTATAGTGACTTAAAAAAACAACAAAAAACCTACTCAGCAAGTGTGATTATAAATAAATTGCCCAAGAGTCAGAACCGTGTCAGGTTCAGAATACCATACCAGCTTTCAAAATGAGTGGTCACTGTGTAGACTGAGCAGTTCGATATTGATATTTAATTATTTAATAAATGAGCATCCTGATTCCTCAGTCATCAGTAGGAGTCAAATGTGTTCCGTCCTTCAAACCTGCTTAGGTGTAACAATATTATGTGTAGGAAAGTGCTGATCTTAGAAGTTCTGGCTGAAAAATTAAGCAAGATTTACAAGAAACAGCTCTTGAAATATCTTTCAAAATTCACTTGATAATAATCTTCCGAATGTGTATATTTTTTCTCAAAGCAAAAATCAGTTTTCAGGCTCAAGAGTATTTAGTGAGGTGGATTATGTCTTCTATCTACCATATAGTGGTGGCATATATAATTTAGATTTTGGAAAACAGTGAAATGATTTGTTATGCTTCTCTTGTTTACTTTATATTATCTAAGCCTTTTTTAAAAAGAATTTTTCAGGGTCTATGAGGAGCAGTTGAATTAGGACTTGGAGAAGAGAAGACTTAGAATAGGCCTTAAAGCCATCATCAGGTGCATAAATGATAGCTAGGAGCAGGAATAGAATAAACTACAGTTTCAATTCACTGTGTATAAGAAAAGAAGTAATGGGCTTAAATGGCAGGTGAAGGAAGTTTGATTAACTATCAAGAAAACCTTTCTGAGAAGAATATTTAAATTTAAATAGATTGTGCAGGGAAGCATAAAATCTCCATTATTCGAGGTTTCTAGGAATAAATTAGACAATTAACTGTCAGGAATGAAATAACTACAGCTATTTCTGCTTTACATAAACCCATGAAACACTAGATGAAGTATGGAATGTCCATTCTCAGCTCTATCTTTTCTAGTTTGTGTGTTATGTAAGTAGAGAAGTAAAGACTTAAAAGAGAAACATATGCTTTGTTTTCAAGGACTTCGGCTAGGATTTGCATTTATTTCCTACAGGTAGTATATAGCTGGAGTCACAGAACAGAAAATGCTTATAGTTTGAGAGTCCCTGTCTAACACTGCTTACAAGAAAGCTCCCTGCAGCATTTTTATTTTAGTACTTGTAGTACTAAAATTATTACATCCTATTTTAACACTTGTAATAACTGTTTCCTTTAGACCTATTACTTCCTGAACAGGTTGTCCTGTGTAAGTTTATGTATGTTTACGTAAGTTAGCATTTTAATTTGAGATAATTTTTTTTTTTCAGTTCTGCCAAATATTTGGAGTTCTGATGGTGAATTTCCTATCACAGAGCAAAGGCAAGCAGAAAACACTGAGGAACTGGCCAGCTCTTATGAAAGAAAATTGATAGAGGTAAAGTTTGTACTATATCAATTTTACAGAATTGTAATTGTAACATGATATTTGAAGCTATAAGTAGTTTCTTTACTTAGTTATTTTTCCCCATTAGTGTAAAAAAAGTCTGGGAACATTTAATTCTGTGGTTAAAATACAAATTTCTTTGTTCAACTTCAAAGCATATTAAAAGCAATTTGATAATTAAAAATAATTTTCCTAACAAGGATACACGTTTGCACTGTGATATTGAAAACAAAGGTTTTAGTAAGTAAACAAGTTCCTTAAGGTTATAAGTGGTGATGGTGAAGTTGAAAGCATCACAGACAACAGCTTTAAGGTATTGTATAAGTTACAGTACCTATTTAGAGGCATTGCTGTTTTGTCAGTTGAGCTTTAAAATGAGGACATCCTGAAATCTGTAGATGTTTCTGCGCTTTCTTACTGTTTTCTGATTGCCAAATTGTGTTTAATTTTTTTATTAATTCACCCTGTAGCTCATTGAACACTGCAGAATGGAATGATGGAACCTACTAGTTCTGTTACATGCCATGTTAGAAAAAGTTCTTAATGCAAGATTCACTTTTAAGACTGATGTAAAATTCATTAATTAAAAAAAAATCAGTTTCACCCTAAATTTAAATAGAATTATTTTCCAGACAAAAGAAATGAAATTTAATATCCAATACCCATATCTCGTATTAAATATTAAATTAACATTTTTATGAAAAGTAAAACAATTCCCTTTCTTTTGCCCAAAATACTCTGAAATTGGATACTTGTATTAACTGATTAACTTGAAGATGGCTGAAAATGCAGGACATGCATCAAAGAGATTAATGTGGTTCCTCTAAAACATTTATACTTGGTTATCCCTTTCTCATAGGACAATGTGAAACTAATTCTCTCTCTAATGCATTCCTTTTGGTTGAATTCTTCTGAGTACTTTTCTCTGTTCTGTACCCATCAAAAGAATATCTTAATTAAAACCTCAGATAAAATTTTCTTGAGCTTTAAAAGCAGCCTCCTTAGTTCTGCTAAGTTTGTGCTGTGTGTTCAGGAGTGTTTCTAACATATCTCAATTTGTTTTAGCAGTAGCAGTGAGGGCACAGCATAGATGCAACCACTGTAGAACCTTATAATAAGTCACATGCAGAAGAGAAAGTCTGGATCTGAGAATCTCGCTAGTCTGTAACAGCATCTTTGTATGCTCAAAATAGGACGTAGCCCCTGTAACAACCCAGGTTCCCTTTTCCCTCCACAAATGCAAGATGTGAAATCTTGTTTTCAGAAGTTATCCTGTCTTGTGTTCCAAGTTGAGTACGAGGTTAAAAAACCACTCTTGAATGCCGTTCTGACAGTTTCATTCAGTTGGGTCTGAAAAATTTTCAGTCTTAAGCAGTTTCAGTAACTCTTATTTTGTGCCTGGTGGACTGTTTCGGCTAAGATAGATTCCCTTGAATTCCTTGGTAGTTGATCAGGATGTTGAGGTCTCCCCACAGAGAAATTACTAGCTGTCAAGAGGATAAAAATTACTCTGCTGAATAATTGGAGATTTCCCCCCCCTCTTTTTTTTCTATTGAAATCCTTCTGTTCATAATAATATATTGAAGAAATTTTCAATTTCTTACCAAATTTATTTATTTTTAATTGTATTTGTTATAGTTCTTATGTTAGGATCTATGAATGGGTGGTGTTTTTTTTTTAAAGAAAAATTGCAACTGACATTTCTAAAGGAGTAAAGAAACTTAGAGACACTTTTAGTGAATTTTTAGGAAAAGTTCTCTCTAAGATACTGTTTTGGATTCTCTTTCTTTGTGACTGTAGACCAGGAATGAACAAGTCAACATGTCTTGTTAGAACAATGCTTCAACTTTCTTTGCAGTTTCAGCCTTAGATAATTTTGTACTCTATTGAAGAGTAATTTTAGTAGGGGATTTAACCTGCATTCTGTCCAAGTTAAATGCTCACTGCGTGCTAAATGATATGAGAGGTCTCTTGAAGGCTCAATATGTGGCACTGAATTTTCATTTCACCTGGCATAGACTATTCCTAGCAGACTAGAGAGTGAGGAGACTAGCTCCTCTGTGAGAATAACTGCTTTGTGATGTACTGAAGCTTGTATCACAATCTATTCATCCTCTGTTGTTCTGCAAAAATGCTCGTTCCTACTGGAATGTCAGTGTCAAATGAAAACAGTTAAAAACCACACCTCTAAGGCTTTCCTTGGAGAAGCAATTGGAGAATAATACTTGAAGTTCAATTCAATTATAATTGGCTTTGGGTAGGATTTTTTTGAGTTTTAATCAATGGCATCATTTCCTGCATTGTCAAACTGAAGTTGTTTTTTCAGTTTGCTTTGGTAGTGTGGAGGATGCAGATTGTCTGGGAAAAGGGACTAAATTAGAAGTAGGCACTAAAATAAATTGAATTAAACCGCTCTGTCTTGAAGAACTTCCTTGGAGAAGAGGGAGAAGGCAGAATGGTAATTCAAGAAAAGTAAAACATAAAATTAATAGATTGTAGTGAGCTACCTCCAAAAGGAAAACTATCAACTCTTTAGAGATTTGGCAGTAGTCCAAGTTCCTGTGCTGTGCTTGAAGGTCGATGCTCATCTTATTCAACTATGCTTCCGTAGTTCTACTCCATTGCCTCTACTGCTCTCCTAGCTTTGGCTGTAGGGGGTATTTCAACAGCTGAAGATGTATTTCAGGTATTTCAATACCTGAAGATGTATTCAACAATATTGTAGCCCTGCAATGTCCACTGGAGGAGACTCTGCTCCTGTTTTCATCTAACTACTTTTAAAACTGCATCTTTCCTTGCTCTGTCCTGGAACTGTTGATCTGGTGCTCCACCTCTGATAGTGGCCCTCATCAGGATTCCTTTTCTTTAATACAGGAGCCATATAGGGAGGATTTACTTGGAAATTTCTGACAGTGGGGTTCTCTGAAGAGTCTTTCTTTTCCCTTGTGAATGATTTTCTAAACCCTTTTTGGCTCAAATTTCTTTAAGGCTATGTGTGACATTATCAGTTCAGGACTGAGATAGATTTTGTTCTGGTGGATCATCCATCATAATCAAAACTTCTATTCAATTTTATTGTATAATGGTTCTGGTAGAAGTAGGTAAAAGCCTTCCTGAATACACATCTCAAATTCCTTTTAGCCATACTGCCTGTTTCTGCTGGTTTCCCATCGTGTTCTCTTGATGATAACACATTACTGCTACAATTTAGACTTTTGATGTTTGGGAGTTTTTTTTCTTTTTGAGTTCTTCCCCTTTATGCTTTAGGCTTACACTTTACTTGGGTGTAAGAGAAATTCAAGAGCTCAATATCATCTTTAACCTTGATTTGAGTTTTATTGTTTCTTGATTCTCTTGTCAGGGAACCGATTTAAACATAGTTTGCTCTGTAACTTGGTATGGTTTTCATCCTTGTTGTTCATTCAGCCTTGTTCACTCCCATAAACATCCTGCGTCAGTTGCTGGTTTCTTGACATTTTGACTCAAAAATGGAGAGCACAGACATAGCTAGAGTACGTAAGAGGCCACGCTACCTGTGCATGGTAGAACAAAAAATATAAATAGAAGTTGCTATACATGTAAGAAATAAAATACTGCTGCCTTTTTTCCCCCTTTTTTCCCCCTCTCACTTTAGAATGCAATTATCTCTTTGCTTTGGTTTTCAGGTAGCTGAAATGCACGGGGAACTGATTGAATTCAATGAGAGGCTGCACCGTGCTCTGATGGCTAAAGAAGCTCTTGTCTCCCAGATGAGGCAGGAACTAATTGATCTGAGAGGGCCGGTGAGTGCTTGTTTGTTACAATATAGCCTACCACTCTAGAATAAGCTCTAAACCGTTACTCAGGATGAATTAGCTTGTAAGAAATAACATCTCATAATACATCTGTCAAGAACACTTCACTTAATATTTTTCATAATGTTTGATTCTGTTTAGCAGAATTGAATTTAAAGTAGATCTTCAGACAATAAAATGTTTTTCTACCAACTGTTGCTTCACTTTGGCTTTTTGCACTGAAAGAAAAGATTGAATTGAAATGTGAAAATGAACAGGGAGGAAACAGGAGTCAAGAATGTCTCTAATAATTGTCCATCTTCTGACGGAGGCATATTTTGATAGATTTTGTTCATGTGAAAATGTGACATTGCTTCTTACTTCTTTTGTTTGTGCTGGAAGCATTCATGCCAATTTTATTGTAAGATTTGTGTAGAGTGGCTGAAGGCAGTTCTCTGTATATCAGTGTAGCACTATTTCACCTTTTATTTTCAGCCGTTTAGATGGAAACAATCACATTGTTGTGGCAAGAGATGACAAATGATAAATCACATGCATATTGTAGCTGTACTTTTTTACTAGGAGATTTTGGGCTGTATGTTCCCATTCAGAGATTTTGTTTTTACCCACGTACCTCCATATCCTCATCCAGTAGTTAGATATTGATACTATCAGTTGTTGATACTAGTATTAGATACTAGGATAAAATTAATTCCTAAAGCTTTGCAGAAGAGGAAGAGCTATTATATTTTTAAGGACTAGGTAATTGTTAATTGTTACTAGTTGATACTACCCAGAATGGAACAGTATATTGAATACAGACCTAAAGATTTTTGTGTTATCCTAAGAAATGGATAAATTTTAGTTCTATATTAGTAAAAGAAACCTCTGTGCTGATTTTAAGTAGACCTTTAAAAGTTGGTAAAGTTTGTAATTGTCAGAAATTGTGGAATATGAATATTTGATCCCACTTTGACTTGTTGAAAAATATCAGCCAAATTCTTGATATTTTATTATTAAAACAGTATATATAATTTACAGTTTGTTATAAAAATTATTTTCAAGTTTTTCCACTATCTTCTCTTTTTCTTTTATTGCTGATAATCTATTTTAATGGCTGTAATTTATAAAGTAATTGTTCACTATTACATTTCCGAGTATCGAGTTATTGGTTTTCAGAACTTCTACAACCAAGAGAGGAATATTAAAACAAAAAGTCTGTGTTTTCAAAGGTATGATGTAATATGGCCATCACTGTGTTTTGTGTTACACTTCAATTGTCATCTCTAAATCAGTAACCAATCCATTCCAATATAGATGTGCAAGCACTGGAACTTGTTCATGACATCTTTTTTCTTTAGGCAAAAATTGTGCTGAAGTTAATTAAAATAACTGTGTATATTTAGTGGTAGGATTTGCCACTTCAGATGTAGGCAAAGAGGAAACAGGTTGTAGGCAAGATTGAAAAACATCTATTCTCTGACACAGAGCCCTGTCTTGTACATATAGGTCCCTGGAGATTTGAGTCAAACATCTGAAGATCAGAGTTTGTCAGATTTTGAAATGTAAGTTTTGTAACGCTCACATTTTTCTCTCCATACTGCCTTTATGGGAAAGAAGAGTAAGGAAACAGGTTCAAAGATTTGCTTTTCCTAGTTTATTTCCAGTAACTGAACACTCAGTTGTGATGTTTAGTTGTTACAAAATACATAGATCTGCACAGTCCATATCATGGTATAGTTTTTAATAATGTTGGATGCAAGAAGTTAAGATCTATGGAGATTGCCTTGGAGTGAACTGGAACTGGTATTTTAACAAAGCACTCTTTTCTGTTGCACTGGGTTTGACAGATGCTACTTGTGATGGACTTAATTTTTGCATAATAAATCCTAATCAATGCATACAAATAGTATTTTAAAAAACCCCACAAACAACCAAGTTGGTCATCCCAGATGATCCTAAACTGTTATGATTTGGAGTTTTGCTTCATTGCAATTTGGAGATGAATTACAAAGAGTGGATGGAAATTACTTCTCCATAACTATGCAGTGCTTCTGTTATATAATGAACTCCGTTTTGTGGACCAAAATGTTGAGTTCGTTGAAACAAATAGCTTTTGTTTCATGTGTATAATGAAATGTTGTCTAATGCACACCATAGAAGAACCCCAAGCCTAATAAAACTCAGCAAAGGGATTTGCTTTAGTGTTCTTTTTCAGTTATGTTAATTTTAGGGAACACTTTTAGCTACAGTGAGTATAAAAATTTTTCAGAACTACAGTGTTTCTTCTGCTCTGTTTGAAATGAGAAGCTGTTTTGTCGATCACTTTGATCATTAGCTAGATCACTGGAGGTAGTTGATTTGCAGTTCTTATAAATAAATATAATTGACTGTTTTAAGTTTTTCTTCTCCTCAGATCAAACCGTGCTCTTATTAATGTTTGGATTCCCTCAGTCTTTCTGCGTGGAAAAGCTGCTAATGCATTCCATGTTTATCAGGTAAGTGATAACAAATTCTGTGCAAAGGTTTCTGACTAAAATAGCACATTTGAATAATTTAAAAATGGAAGTATAGTTTCAGTAGAGATCAGTTAATAAACTGCAGCAGCAACTTTGTATGTATTCATCCATGGGATTGTGTTGATTATGTAGATAGCATATTTTGAGCATTGGTTTTCCATAGTTTAATTCTTTAAAAGCATGCTGGTAAGATGACTGTGTTGGGCAGGGAGTACAATTCAGTGTTAATCACTAATGCCTGCTTCCACATGCATGTACATAAACTATTTCAGTTGGGGGGATATCAGTGACCAGAAAAGCTGCTTGACGGAGGCTGATGGGTCTTACTGTACCAGTTGAGTCAAAGACAGTGAAGTCGTGCTGCACCATTCCAAATGTGTGTCATTGGAAGTGTTCATGGTGTGTTCTGCTTCAGCTGCATCTTTAGGATTTGCCCTCTAGTTTGCCTGTAGTTGAAGTGTTGAAATTCATCTCTGGATTTTTGCTTTCAGATCCATGATATGCTCCATGGATAGAATGGCTCAGTAATCATTACACACTCTTTAATATGCTGTCCCAGGCTGTTTGTATTTATCTGTGGAATATTAGCAGCTGCAAAAATTTTCCAGTTTTGTTTCAGCCATATGTACTTAGCTCTGAACAAGATTTCTGAAGGTTTTTAACAGTCCTCTCAGTCTGAACGATTTTTGTAGAATTTTGAATCATTTATGAAGTGTTGGCAGATAGTTGAAACATGCAGGAAACACCCACCTTTGGGCCAGTAAAAGACAGTGAAAAATAAGATTTCAACAAGTGGAAGGGGAAGCTAACAATACTGAACATGTACTAATTTGTTCAAAAGCATTGAATAATCTATCCATTCAGGAGCATAAGCGTTTGTGGAAACATAACTTGTTGACAAGTGCAGGGTTTTTTGCCTTTCTGGCACTTACATATTTCTCCACTCTTCTGTCACTGGCTACAGGTTCTCAAACCCAGACCAGTGTGCTAGTGCAGACTTTCTCAGAAGTATCCATATCCCACTCCAACACATCTCTGTTACTCTGATCCTGTTGCATGTGAAAAGTTAAGATAATTTCTAACTATTGAATCATGGCCATGAATTGTTGCAGGGGGAGACTTCCTGCAAAGGAAAACATGCCAAAATTTTCCATATAAATTGTAAATAAACGGTAAACGTAAACAATGGCCTTTTCAGTTGTGTTTACTACTGTGTTTGCTGTGTTGCTCACAGATTTTCCTCTACATTTGGTTGGTTGGTGAGCAGTAGAAACAAAACTATCGTTGCCACTGCTTATGGATGGCCTATAGGCAGCTCTTTAGTAAGACATGTTCTGAGAGATGAAGGAATGGGAGGAAAACTGTTCACGGAGACTGTTAGAATGATGCACAGAATTAAGAGCTAGCACTTTCCTTGCAGCATCTGGAACCAGGTATAAGCATTTTTGAGGCTGAGCCCTTTTTTACCTAAAAAGAGGTTAAAAAAAGGGGGTGCGTTCGAGGTTATAAGCTACTATTAAAAGTTCTTAAGTTCAGTAGTAACATTATTACTGTGTGGGAAGGATATTTTGTTTTCAAAACTTCAATGCTTACAGTTTTGAGGTCTTGAGTGATTAAATGGCCAGGAAGAAATATAAGAAATAAAAGCACATATTTGTTTGAGAAAGAATCTTGGAGAATTTGTGTCTTTCTAATAGTTGTGCTTTTATCAATTATTTTAATTCTGTTCTTACGCTTTTCAGTTGCATTCTCTTTGGTTTAATGAGAAGAGAGATTTTATGGGACACATATGTAATGGGAAAGCTTAGAAATGTCTGTTTAGAATTGACATAGGGAGTCTGTGGTCAGAGTAGTTTCTCTTTTATTATAGAACAGCATAGTATCCTTTAGTGAACAGTTGTCTGTCAATTCAACTTTATATTTTAATATTTTTTACAAAGCGAGTAAACATTACCTTTAGAAGTGAACTGAAACTTCTGGAATTCTTATTAAACTTTGATCTTGGTACCTGCTGAGATCTTTCTTTATGGAAGAATACATTAGTGGAATTCCTGATGGTTTTTGATCTCACAGGAGTATGACTGGCAAGAATACGTGTCTAGCAAATAACTTTGTTTTCTGTCATTGTGTATGTAGAAAAAAGAAATTTTCTTAAACAGACCTGCACTCGTAGTGGCATAGCACCATGATGAAACACTTGAAGTGATTGCCATAACTCTGATATCAGGTCCATGCACCTCTGATCACATATGAGGTCATATGATTGCTGAATATATATTCTGCATTTTACAGCTACCAGGAAAGCATGGATTTATAAAAAAATACAGAATAGCCTAGATAACAGCCCTGTGCATTTATCTTGTTAAACCTCTGCCAAAACATGTGCTCCTGATTATAGGGAATTTGATTCAGTGTTGAAATAGTGGAAGAGGGATATTTACCAGGCTACCAGTATTTAATGAACAGACAAGGAGTGGGAGTGACAATTAGGATAAATGACTGAGCTTATTTCTGAGAGTCCTCTTATTCATAATAAACATTATTTTTCCTGCTTTATCATTTACTTCTCCAAATGCATAAAATTAGAAGGCATGTATAACTCTTTGTATAAGCTACATGAGAAACTGCTTGTATATCAACTTAAAGGAAATTAGTGATATTACAGAATGTTGATATTAGTGAGATAATTACCAGCATCTTATGGAATTCAGGTTTCTCTGCCAGTACTTAAGTAACTGTAACTTGACATGTAAAGACTGGCTCCTGGTTGTGCTGGTCAATACTGAGCGAAAAGTTTGTCAAGCATACTTTGGAGAAACCTAAAGTGTGCCAATCGGAACAGGCAAATTTGAAGGTTTGGGTAAGCATAATTTTTAGATATGCTAATTACTTATGGCTGTATTTGAAACTAATAAGAAATTAGCCTTAAGATGCTTGTTTTGTCTTGCATGAAAATTGGATCACGAAGGTAAGATGATGCTGCAAAATGAAGATGTTACAAAAGGGCACAGACCTTGACCGTTGCTTTTCCAAATGCAGTTCATGTAGATGTGTTTCCGACATGGCTTGATTTCCTACGTGTTCTCTGTCAGTAGAAAGCTAGAAAGATTCTCCTTCTTGCTCCTACTGTTATGCCCCAACTTGTGAATCTTTCCTGATTTAAAATTGTTTATCTCTGCAGCGTTTCACTTGATGGAGAGAGGAAGACAATTTGACAGTGAAGATTTGCTATGTCACTTTAACTTTTGAAGCACGTTAGAATTCTTGTCCCTTTCTGTCCCTTTTTGCTCATAAATACATATTTTTCTAGCAGAGAATAAACTACTAGATACATATCACATGCCTTTGAAATGACCAAAAGAGGTTGGAAAGAGCAGAACATTTAAAATAATATGGAAGAGTATGAATCTATCAAGTCCACAGTGTCTGTCATGTTTTTATGGACTTATAAATGCTTCTTAAGAATAAATTAATTAGGAGACATAAATCCGGGTAGCTGTGCCTCTTAAAAATCAATGCAAATTTTCTTTTGTGCTTCTTAAACCAGGAAAAGAAGTGAAAGACATGTTGATTTGCATATCAGAAGAACCTGACCTATACAGAACAGGAATAGACTCAGGCAGGAGTTGTGTTATAGTGCTTACTTTTTAAGTTTAAGAAAAAAAAAATTAAACTTAAAAAGTAAGACATGTAATGCTGTTTTGAAGGGCATTTCAAAGCCTTTGTTTTTGTGGCATTTAAAAATTACAAAATGTTTCAGATGTCATGTGAAAAAGCAGTATATTTTCCATCCTTAACCTGAGATGTTATATTCTTCAGTGAATATAGAAGGAAAAGTTTCCAGCTCCAGCATTCTTACCACATAATTTCAACCATCCAGTAGTTTCTTCAAGGATTAAGAGTTCTGGACAAGCTCAGAAATAAGGTTGTGGATTCTGAAAGTAAGCAACATTTTATAATGAATCTCATTAGATGTGAAAATTTTAATCAGACCTCTGTATTTGTGGTGTTAGACTACACTCTTGCAGTAATGTTTAACTGGCAGAATTTACTGGTTATGAATCTTAAGAATTTAAAAGCAAGGTCTAGAAACAGCCAAATTTTATACTCCATTTGAACGGGTTCAAGGTGACAGTTGTGAGCAGCAGATTAATCAGTTTTCATGGTCTAGCACTAACTAATACTGCCTTAAAAATTAACAGAGACATAAATATAGATCATCCAGCTGTGGATGCTACAGCAATTAGTGTATAAATGTTAGTGAAAATGCCATTTTGAATTGGATGTGCATGTAAGTGTAGTTAAGTCGAATAAAAAAAAGTGACTTTTTCTGCAGTCTCACCATTTCACAATAACTGACAGACTTTCAGATAACTGCATCAGGGTCAGGCTGGCAAAAGTCTGCTCTTCTCTTATGAACATGCTGTCTTCTCTTGTTTACTGCTTGCTTTGCGATGACTGCTATTTGTGATCTGTGCAGTTCGATGCCAGTCTTTTTGGTGAACTTTTTTTGTGAGGCAGGTGTAGCTCAGTCAGCCTACCTTAGAAAATATTTTCTTGTTTAGTATATTCACAGGAAAAAAAGAGGATCCAGATCAAAATTTTTAAAATCCTGCATTTATGTTTTACCTCTAGGTGGTGGTGGTTAGTTGCAATTTCTTTAGTGCCTGTGAAGCAAGAAGGTTATTGCAATAATATTATTTTATCACATTTCTTAACTGTAGATTGTCTTTTTATTTTCTGCATGCATATGGATTCCTGTGAAGTGTACAGCAAATGCCATTAGTCATGCCTTTTGTTGCTATAATTACTAGTGGCTGACACTTAAGATAATGAAACCAAGATTTCTTGGTTCTTAAAGTGATACAAATATTTAAATGTCTACTTGGAAATCTGCCTTGTTTGCAGAGTAACAAACATTTGAGATTATACCAAATAAAATGAACATACTGATCAGGCATGACTGTTGTTACTTATTGAAGTAAAAATTTTTATCTATAATCAAACAACCATTCTGGCAACTGTTTTTCTTTGGTCTGTGTATTTTCATTTCCTTGAAAATAATTAGGTTGGGAATAAACATGGACATTTGAAAGGGAATGTGGTGATTTTAAGAATCATAGAATGGTTTAGGTTGGAAGAGACCTCAAAGCTCATCCAGTTCCAACCCTCCGCCACAGGCAGGGACACCTCCCACTAGACCAGGTCGCTCAAGATCTCATCCAGCCTGGCCTTGAACACATCCAGGGAGGGAGCAGACACAACCTCCCTGGGCAACCTGTTCCAGTGCCTCACCACCCTCACTGTGAAGGATTTCTTCCTAATATCCCATTCAAATCTGGGAATGTAGTAGTGCTTCCAACTTTCTGTAATATGACCTTGAAATACTGTTCTGTGATTTATATTTCATATGTTAAGGTAGAAAGTAGTGTTGTTGTAGGGTACAGCATGATAATTTGGGATGAACATGCACAAAACTGCATTCAGCAGCTGTGGATTTAATTGCTTTCCTCTTAAGAGACCATGAGTGAAATTGTGGATAAATTCGAAGTGATGGGAATAATCCTAATGCCTTCTAAGACGATTTCATGACTTGCATCTCAAGCTGCTTGGTTTGTAGACAAAATTTTGAAGTAATGCCAAACATCATAATTCCCTGGTATTCCTCTTTATGATCTGTATTTGATTGATGAGGAGAACTGTGTCTTACAGGTATAGAGTAGAAGTTTTACATTTAGGGTTTACTTTGCTTGATTTCCCAACTGAATTTGCATTAAGTGTCTTGAAATACCTTGGCTTGTGAATAGTGTTCCCTGTCAGGATAATACAGCTTTAGATGTGTACTACATCATGAACTCTAATGTGACTTTCATGCTCTGTTATATGATTGTCAATAAATTCAATAATGCACAAGGCGACAAATGTTGCATTTTAATTTCTTACTCTCTAAAGGAAATCAATATCTATGTAGAGGGAGAAACAGGAAGAAATTCTTTGGCAGTTTTAGCTAAGAAATTAATCTATGTATTTTCAGTCCTTAAAAATTTAAATTACAGTGTACTGGATTCCTTAATTAGTTAACTGTGAGTTAGAGCTTAACAGGTAATATTGAACTGCATGATTCATTAAAGCACATATGCAAAGATAAATGCTTAGTTAAATTAAGATTTCCATCCTAAATAATGTGGTTAAAAATAATTTAAGCTTTTTTGTCATTCCTGTCCTTCTGAGGGAGGCTGAAACATGAATCTTGGGAGCATATACAAACCTTCAAACAATATGCTGGGTGAAGCGAGAATAGGCAGGGAGAGAGGTTAGAGCTGGGTGAGTAAGGACTGTTTAATACAGGTTTTACCCCATTAAATCAATTCTAGTGAAATTATGCAAAATACTTGTATTTCATGTTTTCCTTAATTTTCCTGAATTGTTAAAACAGATGGTCCCGTAGGTGTTTATTACCTTTATCCTGCCTTTATTTTCAAAATGAAAAAGAAATGTGAATACTTCTTGCAGTCTGTTATAGTTACCCTATCTGAAATCTTGATACTAAAACTAATTGAATTTTTGTTTATATATGTATGGAGGGGGCCAGCCTGTCCTCCTTGATGACAAGTGACAGTATTAGAGGAAATGGCTACAAGCTGTGCTAGGGAGGTTCAGGCTGGATATCAGGAAATAACTCTCCACTGAAAAGGCTATCAAACATTGGAATGGTCTGCCCAGGGTGGTAGTAGAGTCACCAGCCCTGGGGGAGTTGAAGCAGCATGTGGACCTGGTGCTTAGGGACATGATATGGTGTTGACCCTTCAGTGCTGGACTGAAGGTTGAACTGGATGATCTTGGAGGTCTCTTCCAACTATATGTATTCTGTGATTTGTAGTTCTCTTGTTCTTAGGTGTAATCATTTTGGAATGATAGTATTTGGGTTTTGTCATCATTGTGAATCAAGTGAATATGCTTGTTATTTTCAACTGTGTAGTACTATAGTTTGTCAGAAGTTGCATGGTATCTGCGTGATAATTTTTTTCAAGACAGAATCCTCCTATATATTTTAGAAACTAGATGTCTGTAGAGAGAAGAGATCTTAAAGACCAAACCAAAGGAAGGCTGTAGATGACCTCACTGCATCTATGAAATAGTATGAGTTGTTAGTTGTTTTTGGTTCTTTTCTGAGGACTTGGCAAATCTAGAGAAGGACAATGTTGATGTTTCTGTCATCAGGAAAAGCTACAATTGGAACTGGTTACGTCAACCCCCCAATTTAATTTTTTTCCTGATACTCACAAAAATAGTTTTGCCCACTCCTTGTGGAATGGTTGCTGGTGTTGCTTTTTTGCATAAGCATTCTTCTGGTAATTGCCTTACAACTTAATAAATTATTGTTTTTTGTTGAGAAAGCAAGGCAGTGCAGTGGCAGCAGTACTCTTCCAGCAGAATTAGGGACATTGTTAGCACACACACACGCACACACACACACACACACACACACGAGAATGAATGAGCTACAAGCTCTACAGAAGTAGCTATGGAATAGGTCACTCTCTGTCTTTGAGGTTTGATGCTTGGTTCCTAGTTTCTGACTTGTGCTTTTCAGATGTTCTTTTAAAATGTTTGGTTGATTTCTGCAGAGGGAGGGTTATTCCTTAGTAATGAGTGAAATCTCAGCTTTCTGTAAGTACATTTCACTTCTGCATGAAGTTTTCCTAGAGAACTTGAGTACTTAGCATGTAATTGGTGATATGCTAATGAAATAATTAAGTGGCAAACGAAAACAGAATCACAAAAAACTACAGCTGTGTTAAATTACACTTAATGTCCTGAACGGGCAGAAAGAAAGAACGAACTGTGTTTATTTTCCAAACAATAGCATTTCTAGTTTAGTTTTCAGTGTAATTTTATTTTTTTTTAGAAAGGAAATTAAGTTTCATACTTTGCATAAAATACTATTTTGCACTTACGATGCTACAAAGCTCACTGGCAAAGTTCAGTACACAGAAATAAATTTTATAGTGGTGTTGAATTATTTTTTTCCTCTCATCACTGGGTAGTTGAACATGCTGGAATCAGTGGCAACAAAAAGTGTTACCAGTGTTGCCCCAAAGCCATGTTAAAATGATTCAACTGTGTTTGTCTTGATTAATATAAAAGAAGGAGAGGGAAGAAGGAGAGAGAATAAGATTAATGATCCCAGCAATAGCCAATGCACAGTCAGAGGTGTATCTCTGGATACGTCATGGATGTGAAGGTGTTAAGCTATGAAGGTTTAAAGAGTAAAGGAGGTATATTAGTTCAATTATTTGTCTTTAAATAATTCCCTTCTGTGTTTGTGTTTTGCAGGTTTATATTAGGATAAAGGATGATGAATGGAATGTTTATCGAAGATATGCAGAGTTCAGAAGCTTGCATCATAAATTACAGAATAAATACCAACAAGTGAGGACTTTCAGCTTCCCACCAAAAAAGGCCATTGGAAACAAGGTACTTAACTCATAGTATCCACACACATGACAAGAGAGGTGACTATCATAAATACTTTTTACACCTTCTAGATAGGTGGTGATAAAAATATATATGGAAATTATCAGTGAAATCTGTAGGCCTGTTTGCTTGGCATAAAGCGCAGACATAATGTAGTTGTTCATTGCCTGCTATCCTAGTAAATTAAACTACTTCTGAGAGCTTTTCTGGTGTTGTTTTTCATGTATTAGAAGATCATGCATTTAAAATTTCATTTTCAGTGGAAAACTTTGTAATAGAAACAATGTATTTTCTTCTTTGTTACATAACTAATTTTTTTTTTGAAGTGGTGGAGTATCAACCACTTCAAGAAATTACAAAAGCCTTCTTTTAAGCTTTTTTTCCTTTTCATCTTTAATTACTTTAAATACTAATTGAATTACAGTTTCAGTTGCACAATTGATGCATAGAAAATTATCAGTTGAGCAAGTCATTAAAAAATTTGCATCACTTACTCTTTCAGTGCTTTAGCTTTAGGCTAAAATTCTACCTTAATCGTGTTTAAACCTACAATCACTTTTGTCACATCAGATCTCAGAAAATGTATCTGTTCTTTAAGTAAGAAATGGGTACCATCCATTGCACTCCTGAAAGAATCCCATAGTGAGACATAGGTCAATTGTGTAGTTGGAAATGACCAGAGATTATTCTTCTGGCTGTCTGCTGTAAATAGCTTACAAAATGGTACTTGTGCCTTAGATTAGCAAGAGCTTACCTCAGTTGTCACACAAGCTTATTTCCACAGCACGTTACAGAATCACAGGATGGTAGGGGTTGGAAGTGAGATTTAGCCCTCACCTGGACTGTCTCCAGTAGCTCCTTAACCTCTCTTGAATTGAGGAGCCCGGGACAGGATACAATACTCAAGCTGTGGCCTCATTAGGGCAGAGTAAATAATCTTCTGGCTACACCCTTCTAAATGCACCCTAGGATACCATTGTCCTTCTTCGCCATGAAGGCACATTGCTGGCTGATGGTGAACTTGTTATCCACAAGGAGGACTGTCAGGTCCTCCTCTCTGGAGCTGCTTTCCAGCAAGTCAGTCCCTAACCTGTACTTGTGCGTGGATTTATTCCTCCTCAGGTGCAGGACTCTTCCACTTGTGGAACTTCACTAGGCTCCTCTCTGGCCTGTCCAGGCCATTGCGTAGGCAAATTTATGTCCTCTTAGTGGTGCTGGTTTTTGTACCATGTCACAGTATGTATTGTGTTTAGGAATATTACATGATTTTGTACATTTGTTTTTGTTTTAGATATATTGTTAAATTTCAACAGAATTTTTTCTTTCTGATATGAGTTTTACACTGTTTTTAATAGAATTGCAGCTGCCTTCCCATTTCTAGATTAACCAACACAACCACCTAAATTTAGTGTCTAGAGAGCAGTTTCAGTAGCTAAATTCTATTTAGTTAACATTACTCTATGATGTCATATCTTTTGCAATTCTTCTGTGTTAGTAGAAGCTCAGATGACATACTGGTGAAACATAGTCCTCCACATGACTGAAAATTACTATTTTCCAGCTTTTGGAAAATGATGATTTGATCTTTTGGTGCAGACCTGAATGGTGTTATTAATTGCCTATCTTCAATACACTGTGTTTGCTCTTGTGGGGCTAATGAAGGTGATAACTCTGAATGTAGTGGTGTTGAAAGAGAGTTTTGTTGTGATTGATTCCTCCCTTCATACCAGCAATAAATTTGGTGTTTGGTTATATACTTCAGAGTAAGGGAACCTCCAAGGCAAGAGGACACCCTGTTCTACTGAATGACCTAGAACCACTGCTGCAATCATAAAATGTTTTCCACTGCTTTATTGTGCAAAATATTGGAGCTCTGAGGAGGGAACTTGATTAGAAGAGAGTAATGTAAAAAAAAATATGGAGAACCATCAATTTTAATGTGTAACTTTCCTGCTGCAATAGAAGTCAGGGAGATCAGATTATACGTAGGTGTATATACTGAAACTTAAAATTTCAAACTATGATTTTCTTGCATGAAATAGAGTTTTGCCTTTTCAGTGGCCTTCAGATACCTTGAATTCATACTTCATACAGTCTTTGTGACTGCTGCCTTCCTCTCAGGTTCCTAATGACCAAAGGATTGGTTTCCTCCTGTGACCTGGAGTGTTCTGTGTTAACATGAAGCTCATGAAGAGAATCTTCTTATGATCTTAATACTTGATTGCAAAGACATTCCTGTATGCTTTAGCATAAAAACCCTAGCTTAAGTTTTCAAACTTAAGATGAGCCCTTGCAGTTAGCTTCTGATTCTTTGCTGGTGCTGTGTTGGCATTTCACTTCTTAAAAGCTGCTTTCAGACTAGGGGTTAAGCAATAACACAACAGCATTTACTGGACTTACTGTTCTAAGTTTTAAAATATTGCAACGTCCTTACAATCCCAGTTCGTACTTCCACACTGGGCAGATTATAACAGTTAAAGAATGGATTTTAGTAACTGAGTAAATCTCTAATCAAGTATCCTCTTGCAAAGGTATTGTCCCAGTAGAGGACATATCAAAATAGAAGTGGTTCTTTGCTTCCACTGAACATGTGAATTCAGTCATTGTGTAAGTGTACAGAAATTGAATAAGGTAGCTTTACACTGAGTGCTGACTTGACTGCATGATGTCCTTTGCTTTCTTTAAAACATTGGATACCCTATATGGAAAGAGTACACAGCACTTTCTGAGATTAGAAGAGAATGACTTTGCAGGGACTCTTCAACTGCATAGGAGGAACAATACAGAAGTCTAAAATAAGTATACTTCTAGGAGAAAATGTTGAGAGGAACATAATTCATCATTTTTTAGCCTGTGGAACTGAATTTTGTAAGCCATTTCTCCAGCCATAACTTGTTTCATGCCCAAATGTTAGTTCAATGAAGTGAATGTGTCCATCTCACCTATTAGTGACCAAGCTAAGTTGTCAACTGTTTTGTGTATGTAATTATTTTGAAAGTCTGTAAATTTTAAAAGATATCTCTATGTGTACATGTATATACGTGAGTGCATATGATGACATCAAAAACAGCATTTATGATGGATGTGAAGGTGGCTTCTGGAATGTACCTTGTAATTCTGCACAATCTATTCACCAGGGCCTTTATCTTTCACCCATACATGCCAGCAGAATTCCTGCCTTTGCACTAAGATGACTTCCTTTTCTATTTTTTTCCTGCTGTCTTAGCTGTATTTTTTATCTTAGCTGAAGATAGTGAAGAGTTTAAGGCAGTCTGAAGGATAACTTTTTTTAGAATTAAAAGATAGAAAAGGTAAAGATTTTATTGCAAATTGTGTTTTATGATTGTAATGTTTGTTTTTTAATAGTTTGTCAAGTAAAGACTTGTCTGGCTGTGTGTATATATGTGAAGTAATTTGAAGCCATTCAGACTAGAACTGTAGTATCTTTGCTCTTAAGGGTTTCACATTATGCCATTGATGTTATGTATTTCCTTACATTTTGGGCCAGCAGGACTTGTCTTTTCAGAGACAATAACCTTTTAAAGCTTCTCTTTAGACCAAATGATGGAGTGACTAAACTCCCCTTGGAAGGAAATAAAAGGAGAAGGAGCATGAGAGGAATAAGTTTCTTTAAAGGAAGCCCTCTTCTGGGTTTGAGAGAAAGAAGCAAGGGAAAAGGCTGCAAGGCTTTTCATCATGCTTAGGTCAAGAAGGCTTAGAAGTCAGAAGTACAGATATATGTGCTTTTGTATCTTATGGGGTTCAGTAACTCATAGAAGCTATCCTTTTATCAGAACACTTTGTCAAAGTCATACTGTTACAGGGAGCTGTGACTTACCAGAGAAGAAAGTAAAACTTCTGGCTAATCTCTTTGGGGCAGTGAGCTAAATAATGCTTCTTACTAAGCTTTGATAACCAATTTTTAAAAGTAGAATTAGTGGAAAATTATGACTCTGATGTTTCTGAATTGGAATACATTATTACAGGAGAAAAGCTTTGGAAATATAAATCCTTAAGTTCTATATTAAAAACATGAAGTTAAGTACTGCTTTGTTTAAGAAATGTGTGGACACGGCACTTCAGGACATGGTTTAATGGCCATGGTTGTCTTAGGTTGATGCTTGGACTCAATAATTTTAGAGGTCTTTTCCAACCAAAATAATTCTCTGTTTTTTTGATGATGCAATATAGATGTCTATACTCTTGATTTTCAAAGTGTGTAGATTTTAATTTTAATCTTTAAGTGTACTTAACTAGTGTACTGAATTATTTTCATACACTACTTTGCAAATAGGTCACATAACTGAAGTGCCATACAGATAGAAAATAACAAAATAAATACAAATAGTAGATAATAAATAATTTCACACTTGGCAGAATTATTAGAATTTTTAGTCACAGCACACCTCTTTCTGACACTGTCATGCTATCACCTGCACACTAAGGGCAACTACAGAGTATTTGAGATTTTGAATAGTGATCCCCTCTGGGTTTTCTACTGGAAAAGACTGCAGTTGATGTTTTATGTATACAGCACTTGAAAAAGAGCATTCAGCTCTTCATTTCCATTTTTTTGTCACATTGCTATCTAAGAGAAGAGAAATAAGCCGGTAGGAAATGGTTGGGCTTCATATGACAAATACTTTATAGCAAACACTTTATCTTCAAGTCCTGTGGTATGAATTGTCTTGAGTTACCTGAAACTCAGCATGAAGGTTAAAGCCAGCTCGGTGCAGAGCAGTATATCACATTTTCAGTGGTTTAATTTAAAAGGTAACTGTTTGCCAGCTCCTACTTCACCATCTCTTTCAGAATGTCTCACTGAATTGAAGTGTTCATTTGGTGTCCAAGTGTAACTTTTGGTGAAAATAGTGAATTGAGTCTTTTTCTTCGCAAGTTACAAAAATTTGCTGTTAATTACTGTTGAAGTTCAGGGAGAAGCAACTCAGGTTCTACAAAACAAAATTTTGCCTTTCGAGGTATTTTTGTTTTTGCTGTCCTGTAATCCTATAGTTATGGAAAGGAATTTATCCTAAAAAATATTGAAGCTAGAGCCCATGAAAACAGCTCAGATGGTGTTGCTTTACATCATGACATGAAGGGGGGAAAAAAAGGAAAGTAATGTAATTTACATGCTGCTTGGACAACTGCTAGATAAAAATATTGCAGTTTTATAACAACTCGTGCGTCATTTAGGTGTTCTAGTAGTCTCCCAGTATAAAAGGAAAATATAAAAATAATTTTCTTAATTTATTTCTTATTGTGATGGTGATACTAAATTGCCAAGTTACTTGGATTAATAATCCATTTCCTTTCAGAGAGATCTTAGCAGGGACATCTCATGACAGAAGTAAAACTAAAATCTCCTTAGATTTTACTCACATTCTTCTGCCTTTCCTGTACCTATCAATATGGGTGATTTTTCTCCACACACCACTGTGTTTGTTGGAAGGGATGTATAAAGATCACCTAGTCCAACTCCACTATCGTGAGCAAAAACGTCTTTAACTAGATCAGGTCCAACCTGCTTCCATGGATGGAGCTTCTCTCACCTCTCTTGGCAACCTGTGCAAGTATTTCACCACCCTCATTGTAAACAAATTCTTCCTTATACTTATCTAGGCTAAGTCTTTTCTCTTAGTTTAAACCTGTCACCCTTTCACCTGTCACAACAGGCCCTGATAAAAAGACTTCGTAGCAGAGGTGCTTCAACCATCACCCGTTCCAACAGGTCTACATCTTTGATGTACTGATGGACTCCATAGTTGGACACAAAGCTGCTCTGCAAGTGGGGTCTCACCAGAGCAAAAGGGCAAAATTGCCTCACTCCACCTGCTGCAGTGCTTCTTTTGAGGCAGCCCAGAGATGGTTGGACTTTTGAGCTGTGAATGCACATAGCTAGCTCTTGTCCAACTTTTTATCCACCAGTATCACCAAGTCCTGCTCTGCTTGACTGCTCTCCATTCTGTCATCCCTCAGCCTCTGCTTGATACTGGGGTTTGCCCCAGCCCTTGGGCAGGACCTTGCACTTGGCCTGGGTGAACCTAATGAGGTTCATGAGGGTGCCCTTTTCAAGCTTGTCCAGGTTCCTCTGGCTGATACGCTTTCTCTTCAGCTTGGTCAACCACACCACACACCTTGGTGTTGTCTGCAAACTTGCAGAGGGTGCCTTGATCTCGGTCTGTGTCAGTGATACTGGCAAATTCTAACCTTATTTGCTCTCCAGGATTTTTTGGCAATTGCTAGTACTCAACATGCTCAGTGTTAATTTTGTGAAACGGGGAGAAAACTAAATATTGAATACTTGAGATCATGTGAAACGTTGGAGACACTTCCAGCATGAAAAAGCTGATTTTCCTCATTGTCCTACGTGAAGTATTTTTACATGAAAGCACTATAAATAACAGGCACTTGATACTGATATTCCTCATTCAGTCAGTTTTTATTTTAGAAAACAGAATTGTTGTATCTCCTTTAGATGTCTTAGATGTTGCTGCTTATCAGCAGACTAAGTAAGACTGCTGTAATATTAACCAGGTCTGTCCAGAGAGAGCTTAGCCAGGAGGGTTGTACATGTGACTTCCTGTAACCTTCCTCTCAGCACTTCTGTAGCTGTCTGCAGCCATCTGTATTCTCTTAGAATCCCATCTCCAGACTTGCTGAAACTATGTAAAAGGAGAGAAGTGGCTGAAGTTCTGCTTGAAGGATTTTACTGGGAAGGGAAAATACTTACTGAAATGTAGTAGAGAAGCTGTCATTACCGAACTTTGCAGGGGATTTTGAAAGCAATTTCTTTCATTTGCTGAGAGGGTAGAAGAGAAATTGTAGCTTTTTGTTAACCTGTTAGTGAGTTTGGCTCTTTGCTACGGGTCCAGTGTTTTGTGAAAATTTATTATTTTTTAGGGATGGCATCACTGCAAGCTTATATATTATATGAGCTTGTGCACTGCGTGTGTCACATTTCTAAAGGCTTGGATTTGTTGCTGGTTTAGATTTACAGTCTTTTTATTGCTCTTTAGGGCATTTTGCAAACCTGGTAAGTTAAGAAAGAAAACTGCAGCGTTGGGTGAAGCATTGAACTGAGACACATTTTAACTAATACTTTTGATGGTTATTGCTGTAATATAGGCTACTCGAAAATTGCTTCACAATTTCATGAATTGTTGCTGTGGTTTCCAGAATCTTCTGAATAAAGACATAGAGCAGACTGTTAGAATCCCAGAATCAGGGGCTGGGAGGGACCGTGAAAGAGCATCTAGTCCAAGCCCCCGGCCAGAGCAGGATCACCTATACCAGATCACACAGGTTAATACTTGGTCTGAGGAGAAAAAAATTTCCTGTCCAATAGCTAAGCAAAAGATGAGCTCTAGGGGTTCTCTCTGTAGGCTGCAGTTCTCTGCTGATACTTTTTTGGTGAACAATTGATTCCTGAACAAGTTGACGAATTGACACATGGTTGGCAGTTATGTTTTTAAATGACATACTATTGAGATGACACTCTTGTTAGCATAACATTAACAATTGAGTTGTTTCTAACATTGGCATTAAACACAACTTTAAAAAGAGATCAGTTTTAGTTTTATTCTCAGGATTTCTTTCAATCTGTTGATACTTAGTAATTTTTAACACTTTTCCTCAGAGAGAGGTTTGAGAAAGTTTAGCCTCTTGGATGGACGATGTTGCTAGCTTGAAAGTGCCAGGTATGTTAGGGAATATACTTGCTTCCAGGATTCTGTAAGTGCCTGAGCCAATTTAGGGTAGTAAAAGACATAGTTCGAGATTTGTTACACGAGTGAAGATTTTTTCAAAATGAGATTGTCTGTTCTAATTGGGCCTGGAGGCGACACACTGTTGGTATGCTTGCTTAGAGGATGCTGTACAACAACATTGTACTCTAAGAAAGCACAGACAAAACCTTAGTATTACTATAAACCTTAGTAAGTGTAATGCTGCGATATATAAACTACACTCTTAAATGAAATAACAGTCAAGACTTTTCTTCAGAAATTAACATTTGAATAAATTGTGGCCTTTCCAAAAAGTGTCAATAAACCTGTAAAAAATAATACTTACCTCAACACTTGAATGGTTAGTTAGCTTCCATTTCAGCCTCTCCTTTCCATCTTCATTTTGAGATTAATGATTCAGTGTCTTGTAAACAGACAAAAAAGGATATAATTTTGCTATGACCAAGATGGTGAAAATTATTAGGCTACACTGAAATAACCTGAGTTCATTTCTTCATTTGCACATTCACCTTTGAATGAATGCAATACTGCTATCTTTGTTTAGGATAGGATGCACTGTGGGCTAGCAGAGGGTAATACAGCTCACACTGAAATCCTGAAGCCCTATTTTATTTTGAGTTGGACTGATCCCTGAGCTGTTTTTTGTTTAATTTGTTTTTTTCTCTCGTCCCAGTGCTAACAATAGCAGGTCAGTTAAATGATAAATAATAATTAGAACATCAGATGCAGTGCATTTTATGTCGAGTGTAACAGCACCAAAAAACAGAATATAAAAGTCCCTAAATCATGGTAGGTAACCATAGCAATCTTACCATTTCTAACAGCTAATGGAAAATATTTGAAACATCTTAAGTGAGCTGTCTCATTAATAATGAAGAATATCAGGTGTTTCGCCATCTGTTCATACTAACAGGATATAGGAAACACCAGCAGTTATGTGAAACAGTTTCAACTGCAAGTTGGAATGAACGTGGACTTCCAATGAAAATCTGCACAACAGCAAACAGAAGAATGATACATTAGGCTCTGCTTTTTAGTTTTATGGCTTATCATCATCATCTCATACCTGTTGAGATTTCCATGATGTGTACTCAGACAAAAAGAGTTTGACAAAATATTTTAAGAAACATTAATTTCAGGTGAAATATATTTTCCTAGATGTGTTTTGATGCTTCTGCAGTCTGAAGCAGTTTTGTGTGTTAACTGTAATCTTGTGGGCTCTTAATCAAAATATTTCCCTTTATTTTTTTCTTGTAAGTAAAAGTATCATTTAGGAACTGGAATAAAAACTCTGAACTAGATTGCTGTTGCAGATATTTGTATCTAATGAAAAGAGGCTGAGAGTTACTTTTTTATAATTTGAGACTGAAAAAGTTGGCCTGGCTTTGGACCAGTCCTGCTTTTCTATTAGCAATTATTTAGCTTTTTGTGACAAAACTCTCTAGTACTGCAGCAACTTGGCATTAACAACCATGTGGCCAACCTGCTGCTAACAGTAGCAGTATAGACCTACAGCTGAATCATAGTGACCTTGGATTGTATGACTTCTGTAAGGACATTGAGCCTTAGTACATGCTACAGAGTTTCATGGTAGATCCTTCAGAGTTGTTTTAGAGATCAAATTTATCTCAGGCTAGAAAAACATTTAATTAATTGCTTTCATGCTGAGGTTACTTTTTCTATTTTGCTTGAGTAAATGAAGAAAAATAGCTAAATTACAAATGCTGATTTGATCAGCTGTAAACAGTAAAAAGCATGTTCTCACAGTCTTAATTAGAAAATTCCTTCATGCCATTGTTATCTGTAGTTAATGAGACTCTTTACAATAACATCAGGGATAGAAAATACTTACAGTCAGCATTTTGTTGCCTCTGAAAGAGAATGTATTTATTTAAGTACATGTGCAGTACAGACGTCATATTAAATAAAAAGAAGTTTCTTCTTAGAGCAAATTGGAACATAATTGAAATGACTTCATGGAAAATTGACCAAAAACCTAAAAAATTGGAAAAATGTTAATGGAGGTGGTACTTTAAACCTGTGGTACTTTTAAACACGTGTGTTTTCTAGGGGTTTTGAACACAATTGATAGAAGTGATGAAAGTAGAATCAAGGTGTGTAGTGGGGGTAAGGCAAATGCTTTGGAATGGCTCTAAGCTGAGGCTGTGGCTGCACTGTGAGCAGACTTGGAAAGAAAAGCAATGCTCTTCCTTCCTTCCTTCCTTCCTTCCTTCCTTCCTTCCTTCCTATCACAGTTGAGGGAGAGGTTTACTCCATGATTGAAATCATAGAATGTCAGGGGCTGGAAGAGACCTTGAAAGATGGTCTGGTCCAGCCCCACCTTGAAAGATGGTCTGGTCCAGCCCCACTGCTAGAGCAGATCACACNTTGAGGGAGAGGTTTACTCCATGATTGAAATCATAGAATGTCAGGGCTAGAGCAGATCACACTGGAATGCATCTGGATGGTTCTTGAGTATCTCCAGAGATAAATGGTCTCACATGCTAAGCACCATTGCTACTCCATAACTGAAGTGGTCTCACATGCTAAACACTACCACTGCTCATGTGGTTAAAGCTTTCCAAACCAGTGCTGTTCCACACAAAACTTTTTCTCCAAGATCTCTAATGTGTTACACTTTCTTTTCTTCTGCCTCACCCAGTTTGTGGTTAGCAAATCAGTGTTCCTACCAGCGTGTGGCTGCAACGCTTTAAATCATGGGAAGACAAGGCTCTCCTTTGAGCTAGTCACAAGACCCAGCAGGAAGTAACTCAATGAGAAAAAGAAAAATAATAACATGTATGTTAGTCAATTAATTAGTATTGCACTACAGTTTATTTATTAGTTGCATTCCATTTTATTCTAATATGTGTCGCCACATATAAAAATTTTTACTTTAACATTTCCCAACAGCCTGTGTAGACCTCTGTACCACATATTTGTCCAGACTTCATCAGTGCAGTGGGGCACGGAGCAAGCTGTTGCTCTGCTTTGAGTAGTAACTGTACTCAGTTGTGGAGTACTGGGTGAGTGACTGCAGAGTGGATTGCATGAAGTGTCAGCAATGCAGCTTTGTGTTTTAATCAAGTATCAGTTGCCGAGAGTTTTCAGACTTTGTTTATCAGGAAATTGATTAATACTGGAATCACTTGCTACACAATTTGTGTATGTAGTTGTTTTATGTTGCTGAAAAACAATGTGATTGATAACCCCCCCCAACAAGCCATGTAAGCAAAGCATATCATACAAGGTTTAAATTTTCACATGGATTTTGGTTATTACATTTATTAATATACAACTGGAACGTGAAACAGGGCTGTTGGACTTCTGTGCAAGATTATCTCTAGAAAACTAAAAAAATACTCTGTATGTGTTTGGAGATTTTGAGAACTTAATTAAACCACACAAACACTGCCTAAGATTTGAAGCCTCAGGATATAAATGACTTCTGAAATTATAAATGCTGTGGTAATGACAACTGCATATTGTTAAGTCACCACATGGAAATAAAAGACAAGCAGAGAAGGCTTCCTTAAATTATAAAACATGAGGCTATTGTTAATATACATGATTAGTTGCCAATATTTGCACATATACCTTACTTAACTTTGGTTGTTTTTTTTTTTTAATTCTGTGAATTCAAGTTGCTCCATTAAGAACTGTCATTCAGAGTATTTTCTCATTTCGTAATGTCTTCTAAAACATTGTTCCTTGGAACTCTTCCTAGTGAGAGATAAGAACTGAATAAAATGTTACTAAAAGAATTTGAAGGCACATCCATGGTTTGATGATTAGTCAGTTTTACCTAAAGGAGTAGTAATCCTCAGATTTGCATCCCATACATGGCAGCATAGCTTAAACCCTTTTAATACAATTAATTTGTTCAGTGTTGTCAAACGTGTTTATGGTGTTTTGTTAGTGGGTTGTCATTTTTTGGGCAAGAAACAACTTGTTTCAACAGCTTTTCTTACACAAATAATACAAGTTGGATAGATATTCTTCCCTTGAGAGATGTGATTGTCTAATAATACTTCTGGCTTCCATGCCTTATGAACATACTCTGACATTTGAAGTAGGTGATCAGAATTCCTGCATTTCTGAGATACAGCAGACTGGCTGTAGCACAAACCAGCCAGCACCTGATTTCGCTGTGAACCTGTTCATGTGAAATGCTTAGACTTTGTGTTAAAGGTCACTGTAGTTGTGATATCTCAGGAATAAGTTGAAGCTAGATATAAATTACAGCATGCCTGGTGTTGTGCTGATTGCTGAGGGACTTGCAAATTAAAAGTCTAACAGAGTATGGAGTTCATAGAATGATTTTATTTATTGGAACCAGTAGGGTATAAAATCTTGAGATCTAAAATACTGTAGGAACTTTGGTAAAGTCTTGAAAAAACTTATCTGCTATGTGAAAACTCCATCACTGAACAGTATGTTCTTAACATAATAAAAAAGTTGGAGAAGTGTTAATCTATTCTGCAGGTTGTATGCCTAAGATTCCACAAACTATGGGTTGTGTATAACTTGTGGGAATGAGTCTATATTTTCTCCTGTGGAGATTGGTGATTCTTGATCTCAAAAAGAGTTGTGTAAATTGTTATGCCACTGCCTCTATGCCACTGTAGTTCACTGCCTTTTGAAGACTGGTATTTTATGGAAATCTGCTAGTTGGAATATAATTCTGGTCCTTAGACATTCTGCCAAGAAGAGAGTTCAGCATCCTGTCCACTGAAACTTTTGTGCAACAACTTTGTTACTAGGTTGTGTGGTTTTTATCTTTAAGAAGGGCAGAGTCAGGACTTTTTTACATGCTGCCTACATATTTCTGTAGACTCAGTAAACACAGATCATCAAAACATCATGCTTTATAGTTACTAAGAATGTTTAGTTACGTTATAGAATTGGAAAACATATTCTCTTTGCATTAATATTTTTTCCCCTCTGTTTTTAGGATGCAAAGTTTGTAGAAGAGAGACGCAAGCAGCTACAAAATTACTTAAGGAATGTAATGAACAAAATTATTCAGACAGTGCCAGAATTCACAGCCAACCCCAAAAAAGAGACTCTTATTCAGCTGATGCCCTTTTTTGTGTAAGTATCTGTCAAGTAGTCAAGAAAATACTAAGTATTTTTAATCACGATTTTATTTAATATATAATGCCAGCATCTCCAAAATATTTTAAGTGGTTTTTCTTGGCTTTGTTTTTAAATAGAAGGGTCCTCTTCAAAGTAAAAGTGCTTTTGTTATACTTAAATGAATATATGACATGAAGTAATTTTTGTTCATTTCAGTGATGACTTAGGGAAAAAAATCACTGTGAAGCATTAAAAAATATCTAAGTAAATCAATACCTGCATCCAGAGATTTTTTTTTTTCCAAACATGAGGTATTTTTGATTAATGTAATTTGGTTGTCTTTGGTTTAGTTTTGCTTTTGTTTTGCATAGAGTTTATATTTTTTCATTTGTAGGCTGAGGGTAGTGCACTACTCTAGTACTTACTAATCAAATTAAAAAGTCAAGCTCTGGAAGTCTTTCTAACTGAATTTTGTCATCTACTGACACATGTTCTGATTTCAGTAATGTTGATGTTGAATTCTTGTCCAGAAACAGCACAAACCAGTCATCTGCTAAGAACCTCAAAAAAACCCCTTTGATAGACAATTGTACAAAGGATATAATCTCTTAAAATCTTCTGATTTTGATGTGCACATCATTCTTTAGAGATTATAGATGAGATTTAGGACTATTTAAGAAATAATATTAATTGAAATTTTGAGTTTTAAGGTTACGTTAACTTCTTTTCACTAATTACTTTTCAATGTAATGTTTTTTAGTATTGCCCTTGTACAAATCATGTCTAGATTGATCACACATTTGGGGTAAGGCATCATATTAAATTTGCTGTCCACAAACCTCTGCACAGGGATTGTGCATCTATATCTGTGAATGGATTAATTCGCAGAATCAAGAATATTTTAAAGCTTCAGTAGAAGCATTCATGCTTAGTTGTACTATTTGTGTGGCATTATGCAAAGTGATTTTCAAGTTGAAACGTTCTCTCAAGAAAGCTATATTTATTAGAGTGTGTAGTAGAGAAATGGAAGAATGCCAAGTTGTATTTTGTGGCTTTCATGTTTTTTAATTTCTTCTGCAATTGAAAAAATAAAAATTCCTCTTGATGATGTTATAAATAGTAAAATGATGTTTTCAGGGACAAACATCTTAAGTGACTTAACCTTTTTCCCCCTAAGAACCTTTTTTGTAGAATTTGACTGAGGGCTCTAAAGATTGAAATGGTTTCAAGTACTTCCAGTTGTGGGGTCCATACATGGCTTTTTGTTAAGTCATTTTAAAGAACTTGTCCTTCACATTGTGCTTAATTTTTTTTTTTTTAAAGAAGATAGGGATAAATACAAAATACACTTGCAATTGAATTTCAGCTAAAATAATTTTTGCTCTTCCTGTCCAATTATATTTTATTTCAAGATGGTTAAGTATAGATCTGTAAAATAGTGAACTGATAATTTCTTGTCAATTTCATTTCATAACTTGCTGCTTTAAATGTAGAGTAGGAAAATAAATTCTGACCACTGTGCTATTTAAGGTCCTATCTTTTCATTGGCTTGTTTAAATTATTATCCAGAGTTCCACACTGACAAGCAGTAATGCAGAGTAACATCTGTAAGTCAAGGCTAGTGAGTTCTTACTCCTCAAGTAGTTTGCTTTAGAAAGAAATTCAATTTCAAGCTTTGTAGGGTATAAGATATTTTAATAAATTATGGTTATGGTTTTTGGCTTTTACACTGAGTTGCTTTGTAATTATCATTACCTCAGCAGTACAAGTGGTCATAAAGATAGCAATGCAATTAATATTAAAATGTGACAAAAATGAGCAGCAGCTTCAACCACAAGGCAGTAGATTAGGAAAACTGTCGATGCTCTGGTTAGAAGTACTAATTGATGGAAAACATTCATAGTAGCAGTTTGTTACTTGAACTGTAGTGCAGTGTTTACATGCTTAAATCAAAATGGTTTTCTTTTTGCCAACACCATTTGTCAACAATTTGCAAACACCGCCGTGATGCTTACCACCTTTGGGTGTAGCTGTGCAATGAGTTGCAAAAAGACTGTTTTTTGAGATTTTTTTGCATTTGTCACTTTCATCATTCTGAATATGTTGCATGAAGCAGTGCACTATAGTGGACTCGAGTATGCTTTGATATCTGGATGCTATGACAAAAAGTTGGGTTTTTTTGTGTACATCTGAGTTATTTCCTTGGAGGTTTTTCTGACGTAATAAATGTATCAGCAGTCTCTCTTAGCAAGACAAGATAGTTCTCCATGGGAATATTACTGGGCTTCTGGAAAAGGTAGGCTGTTGAGCAAAATAAATATACATCTCATCTACAGCAGACAAAAAGGGTTTTTAACGCATTTTTCTGCTGAGCTATCAGACTCTTCTTCTGCAACTAGAGCAGCAGTATTAAATTAATATAAAGATTCTTCAGACAATGATGGAATGAGGACATTTTAGAAAGTATCATCATAAGCAGGCTATCATTTGAATTCAATGTCCTTTATTTTCTGAGTGTCATGACCTGGTAAGAAAAATAATCTCAAATAAAATGTATTTCAGCTCTGCTTCCTATTGCCAACTTCTCCAGTATTGTTTCCCCTTACTGGTTTTTCGGTTTCATCAAGGCATCTTGAACATGCTGGACTTTGAAGTATTTATTACATTATTCATTTGTAACTTTGTACTGTACCTACAGTTCTTCTATTCTGATAGTTTAATAATATTTTAATGTAAATGTCTGCAAATATGTATATAATTATTCTGATCTGTTTAATTTCTGTTTTATAGCATTTATGTCTTAATAGTTGCTGATTATATCTTTATTAATGGAAGAGTTAGCAGTTACAAAGCATTAAGAGTTTAGTCACAGGACTTTGCTGCAGAGAGTAGTGATACCTAAGTCTAGGAGAAAAAAAAAAGTAATTTTAATATGCATAAAAAATCTCTAGGGCATTAGATTTTGTGAAGCAATTGCTTCCTAACAAAAAAATAATTATCTGGTCTTAAAGATTTTCTTCTCAGTGCAAAATTAAATGGACACACTTCACTGTGAAAATTAAAAATCCCATAAAGCTTGTGTCTGATTAGGCATCCTATAGATAGACATTATAAGGTCAGTTTTAATTAATCACTTTTAAGATCTGATTTAAATCCTGGAATATGATTATTGTGAACAGAAAATAAGATTAACCTCTTCAAGATTGAATCCACAGCATATGGAATGCTGGAAGGAATGTTGCCTAAAACATTTGTTGTGAGGTCATTCCTTTGTGGATTTCTCCCTGCCAAGTAGAATCAGGCACTGATTTGATGAGGTACAACACTTTAACTGATCTGTATGAAACAACCTGCTGCTCTTAGAAAGGGAGAATTTTCTGTTGAAACTCAGATACAATTAACAGTTTGCAGTAAAATAAAGTGAATCAGTTTGCTAGCATTTCTCTTCATTATTTTAGCAAATGCTACTGGTTAATCATGGAAATGTAATTTATGTTGATACCTTATGCTGTCAAGTGTGATTAGTGTTGTATTCTTTCTGTTATCAGGCTTTATAATTTGTAAGCTCAGTTTGTATATGTATATATATATAAAAAATTATTTTCATGTTGCCTTAGCTCAGTCACAGGTTTGGTTAAACAGTTTCTTTTGTCATCCCCCATCTTAATGTGAGAAGACATTCTGCCTGTGCTCATTTGCCTGCGTACATGCCAAATAACCAATTCTTTGTAATAATAAAATTGACACTGCAAGTTAAATTTTCCAGTTTATGCAGTACAAAACCCAAATCAAGAATTGGCACTGCTGAATTAGATTACTACAACTACTAGCTGGTGTAGGCCTGTCTCTCGATACTTATTAAATTAGAATTGATTTGCATTCTTGGTTGGTACATTAGAGATAAATAAAACATGTACACTTGTATTTTAATCACATATTGATCTATCAGAGCAATATAACACATATTAACTCTTTGTTAATACATATTTAAGAACGAGAGATCGTAGAGAAAAATCACAGTTCATATAATTGTGGCATTCAGCATAGATCATCTTAATAGGTTATATGATTTCATGTATGTGAAAAGCTAAAACCTATGGAAAGCTTGTGAAATGAAACACTAAAAAGTCGTGATGTTCCATTTTTCTATCTCTATTGTCTGTCTGTAAAATGTATATTTTTTTAGGAGATAAATATTTTTTCCCATCATCCTCATAATGTGTGTAAATTGAAATACAAGGTAAAAAAGGAGACGACCTTTTTTACTGTAAGGGTGATGGAACATTCTAGCAGATTGCCAGCACTCTGTCCTTGGAGATGTTAAAGTATTAACAGGACACAATCATGGGCACCCTTGTGCCAGTGGGATTGGCTAAGCACTCTCCAAAGGTGCCTTTCAACTTAAAATAGCCTATAAATCTGTGATTGCCCGAGATCACAACCTGCAACTTTAGCTCAAACTGTGTTTTACATAAACCCCACACAAAGAAGTGTTAGCTAATTATACAGCTGGTCAGACACAAAATGGCAATACTATTCAAATAAGAGTGCTGCCACTTCCTGACTCTTTTGTTTTTGCAGTGCAAATGTTTAGATTAAAATATATGCATGAATGATATAAACAGAGTTCTGTGAATAGTTTCACAGCTGACTGTGCTGAGGTTTTTTTTCATCTCATTTTCCAGGCCACTGCTACATGTTACAGCAGTTTCTAGATAATGATTAATTATATGTTCTGCTGAACTGCAGAGCTGGACATTTGTTCTCTTGTGGTAGCTGCTCCAACATATGTTTTAAAGAAGGCAGAGAATCTGCTCGGTAAATTGTCAGAAAAAAAGGCTAGAGCAGGTTCTGAGAAACTGTTGTCTGTGGGATGTGTTTGAACACCAGAGGAGTCATCAGTTCTCTGTGGTGATTAGAGGGTTGTAATGTTCAAAAAAATATGTTTTCTTCATTTCACCAGATAGCATTACTGGCAACATGTTTGTGTTCTTAGTTTTTTTGTGTCAGTTGTCTTTGAGTCACCAAGTTAAAAGGTAGTAAAAATGTCACTGTTTTTACCTCTCTTTTTCTAACTGCTTCTTGTTCCTTGCAAGGTAAAGTTATGAGAAGTGCAGTAGAGAGATACAGATGCCAACTGACAGACAAATTTCAGTAGCACTCAATCAGCCACTCAAAAATGAACATTGCCCTGGAAATATTCCTCTGGGATTTCTTTAGCATTGAACAGCATGCAAAGCCACGTATCTGCTTTTGGTTTTATGGACCAAAAAGTTGACTTCAGTGTGCAAGAATAAATATTTGTTCATAGAGGGTTGAAGAATTTTGGTTCAGGTTGTATTTAGGGGATTTTCTTATCTCTATTTTAGATGCAATTGTCAGTGTGTCACTGAGAACACACTGTAAAAAACATTAACAATGTTTTTACATTTAACAATGTAAAAAAACATTAACTTTGGTATGTTACCATTGCTATTATTAAAATGTTGCTCTCAGGCATAAATGACATAAGTCTTTTAAGAAAATTACTGTGAAGCTCCTTTGGATATTGTATCTGAGTTAATTTTAAAGAAATTGGAAATTGACCCTTTCAAAGTTATATTCAAAATATTTTTGAGGGATAAAAACATTTGCTCTGGCTTAAAGTTAATTGCAAACTGTCAACTGTATTTCATTTAATAGGTTTATCTCTCCACATGGGATAGCGTACAGCAGATATAGGCATGAACTAAAATCTCTTTACAGAAACATTTATGAAGTATTAGGAATACATAGACATTGATATATTTATGTGTAAAGGTAGAGGAGAAGGACTTTTAAAACAGTGCTTTTCCTGAGGCTAGTGACAGTATTAAGATGAAGTTCTCACGAACTAATAGAAAAATCAAGGGATCAAGGGAATTTAAGTTTATAAATGTCTCCATTTGCAGGATTTTCAATGTCAATCTCAAGGTGAAAAATGTTTCTGCAAACTTATTCTGCTTGCGTCATGTTGTAACATGCACTGCACCAAGTTGTGATTTGTAAGAAAACAGCCTTACAGCCTCAGAGAGGTTTATGAAATATTCTAATTAGTTCCTCCTGTTAGGACTTGCTTAGCTGGACAGATAGTAGTGCATTTATAGCAGCAGTACAACTCAACTGGTCTTTCTGGATAAAAACCTACAAAAGA
Organism: Psilopogon haemacephalus; assembly: GCA_013396835.1. Classification (NCBI taxonomy): domain Eukaryota; kingdom Metazoa; phylum Chordata; class Aves; order Piciformes; family Megalaimidae; genus Psilopogon; species Psilopogon haemacephalus. The sequence goes on along the minus strand of VWZI01023957.1, from coordinate 1,002,210 downwards.
TGGTTCTATGAAAAGTACATTTCTCTAGCATAAGTAATACAGAATTTGTGTATTGGATGGACACGAATCCCTCCTCCTTAGTTGACTTTTATCCTATCTATAACATAAATCAGGCAAGGCCTGCACACAAGTCCATCTGTATCAACTCATCAGTCAGTGGGTTTGTTTTATAATATTATTCTGCAGTTGGGTTGCAGTACTTGCAGGTATCTATGACAATTTTTATACATGAGTGCTGAATACTCTGTGGGATGATTCCTTCGACATCCATGTAGTTAGGGTATGGTTATATATTTAAGTTTGTTAGGCATTCCAACATTTAGATGTAGTGTCTTAGAAATATTATCAACATGATTTTTATACATCATTTTCAGTTTTCACATGCTGGAGCACATATTCAGTCTGCAGTTGCAGCCTGAAAATCCTTGGGGCAGTTGGAAATGAGACAGCAGCAGTTTTCTGTCCATTCAATTTGTGGTCTGTGTGGTGCACTATACTGGTAGTGCATTTTCAAATAGTAAGATGAAAAGCAAAGCAGTAAGCTATCCCTGTAGTACTGAGTAACTATTTCAGTACAAAATAAGGAAATTGTAATGTGCTAATTTTTAAAACTACGAGCTGGTGACGGCAGAACAATTCTTCAAGTTGTGAGTGTACATATCTGTGCTTTATTATAGAATAAATTACAGATTTTTACCAAATGAAGTTGTAGCTTGTGTTACCAACTTGGCACCAAATGACTTCAGTATCTCTTTAATAGACCTGAGTAGTGTTCTGTAACAGTAACCACTCTTATAAAGAGGAATATAATTTACATTGACAAACTGGGAATAGCATTTGCTTAAACATGTGACTTTTAATTAGGAAAGCACCTTCTAATGCCTGAAACATGCTAATGAAACTAATTTATTACTATGTTAATTGATTGATCTACTTACAAAACTATGTAGAGACGTTACACAATATTTAGCTTTCAATGGAATGTGTTGCCAAGCACTGATGATTGTTGAAGTAAAAATATCTTAGATATCTAAATTTGATTAGCATGTTCAGAAAATGCAGGAAGTTCCAGTGCAAAACGTACTATTTGGTGGAACTTTTGCTCATGATAGAATCAAAATATCTTGCTTGGAGTGGATTGTTCTTAACAAACATACAGTTGTCTCACTGTTATTCTGGGTTTCTGCATTCCTCACTTCGTAAGTGACAGCTTTGTTTTTAGTCTCTCATAACCTATGAGGCTTGACATCAAACTTAAAAAATATCATGCCTGTTTTGATCTGACTGAAATGTGAAGAAGTAGGACAAAAAATTGTTTGCTCAAAGCATGTGAGCATTCATACTTTCATCTCTCTTCTTTCTGGAAGACTTGTATTAAGACGTTACATTGTCTTTGGGTTTTGGCAGATACGGACGTTGCAGATCTGTATTACATGACATTCTACAAATGTAATAAGTTCTCTTCTCCCTGCTCTGAGTAGTTGAGAGGGTTTATGGATATTAGAAGAAAGTGAGGAAGGAAAAAAGACTAATAGGAGGAGAAACTGATAAAGAGGGTAAGAGTAAGTAGGGAGAGAGATACACAAAATGCTTAATGTTGAAAAGAAGCTGGGTTGAATATGGTAAGGGAGTATGAAGAAAATGCTATCCTTTGCATTTTGGATCAAAAATGCAGTTAAAATCTGGAGTCAGGATGTATGTTTTGACGTTTATGAAAACTGTTGTAGTTGTCAATACTTTTCTCAATTGTAAAAGTAGAAAGGACTAGAAAATGTTGTATTTTCTTAGTTATCTTATTCCTCTCCGTAGCATTTCTTTAGGTTCTATTTCTTTTCCTGCAGTTGGTCATATTAGGGGAAATTGAATTAGTGAAAATGCTAAGTTGCACTCCCTGGAAATACAAAATTATCAATTTACCTAATCTTTTTTTCTTTTAATACCTTTATAACATGCAGAAATAGTTTAATGTCACTTTGAATCTGTTTTCTTGCTCTTGATTATGGCTGGTTCCCAGGCTGTACAAGGCATAACCACTTTTCATAGTTCAGGCAACTTGAGTTGAAACGCTGGCCAGCTTAACAAAGGAACTGGTCAGATCAAGNCAACTTAACAATAGTCTTAGTAATGAAAGGCCGGTTTGACAGAAGAGTTGTCTTTCTCAGTACCATTTACTACTACTTTTTTGTCCTGCTCTTTTACTGCTTGCTGATAGACTCAGCAAGTCTTTAGCAAGAGATGGTTTTTCTAAACTGTGCAGTTTTATGTAGCAGTACAAGAAGAGGTTAAGATTTTCCCGTAAAAGCACACACAGTTAAGTTTTGTCTCATTACAGCAGTGCTCCTTGTTTCCTTGGTAACAAGCAAGTTGTATGCACTCCTTGTTACAGAGTGAATTTTTTATATACTCTCTGTACTGCAGCAGGTGTTTATGGAATTGGTAGCAAAGAGTGGGTTCATAGAGCCAGCAAAGAAAGTTTCCATTTTAAGGCTGGGTAAAATTGTAGAATCATAGAATATCAGGGGCTGGAAGGGACCTCAAAAAGTCATCTGGTCCAGCCTCTCAAAAATAGGGAGAATGTATTTGTAATTCTCTTCTTTGCTTTCATGCAACATAAAATTAAACTTGAAAAGAGACTCGCAGCAATACAGTTTTAATCTCTGCCATCCCTGTTTTGCTGTCTTACAATTCTTAAATTTACGTTTCTGTCAATGTGGCAGCAATATAACAACAAATCGTAATGCTGAGTACTCAAAAGTACAGGTTAACTTCTACCACTGAAGTAAAATATTTATTCTGTTTCAGAATGAAGTCAAAACAGCTGAGATTGTAAATTATCTTCAATAGAAACAAGTTAGTTGGAAGATTGATGCATTTGAGCACCAGTTATTGATATCCAGAAATGAATAGTCACAGTTAGGAGAAATGTTGTGGAATAGGAAATGAGTTGTTTGTGTCTCACTTCTTCAAGTGACTGTGACTCATTAAGACTCTCCACTACTTACTCTGTCTTTGAAAATTCTTACTTCTGTGGTTTGTATCTAGTATTGGGTAAGAGATTTCTTTCTGCTCCCTGTGGTTGGAAAGTTTATTCCTTCCATGAAGGTCAGGTAGGTGGTTGATTTTTTTTGTCATTTCTAGTGCCAGTAGTGATAAATGAGCCCAGTTCATTTGAAGGCCAGTCATAAAAATCTCGATTAGCTGTCTGTTTTCTCTGCTGGGACTTTTACAGCAAGCATTAGCCTCGTAACTGAGAATGCTGCTGCTTAAGGCTATAAATTGTAATTGTATAAATTGCAAAATAAAAGGTATAGCTACCATCCATGCCCACTTATATCTTAGATATGAAGTCAGCCTGAAGTACAGCAGGACAGATATTTAAAAATACCTGTGGAGATCACAGGAGAAAGAGGTAGCTAATAAGGCTTTAGACATCCAGCCATTTCTCTGAGAGAATATGTAATATCCTTTGCAGAGTTCTGTAGCTTAAGGTCTAAATGTGAATCAACTCATTTTCCATTGCCCATCGACAAAAACTCCTCGTTCCTTTCAGTGTATTTACTGCATAATCCCCTAACTGGCAAATATTTGCCACGATGTATTTGGTTAGCTAAAGCATAAACTGTTCCTAATTATAAACACACACACATACAAAAATCCTATTTCTGTTATGTCCATACCTAATTCATAAACAATAGATCCAGTATTCCTTAATGCTTCTTATGCTAGTTTTGAATCTGTGACAAATTTTTTCATCCTAGCTATGAAAAGTAGAGTACTAGAAATGCTAATATAATTAAGTGTGCAGTACTTCAAAGTACCATCCTTGTTCCTGATAGCATCAAAGCATTTTATGATGGAGTAAGGTATCAAGCAATCAATTTACATTTTTTTTTACTTTCAGCAACGTTGGCAACTATCTTGGAACTTTTTATTTGTAATGTGGCGTGATTTCCCAAGTGAATAAAAGAACAAAGTTGTTCATGTCAAGCTAGATACATGAGAGCTTCACTTGCCATTCAAATACTGAACTAATATATGTTTCTTGTAAACATTGGCACATTCTACCAATGTGCTGACTCTACCCTCTTTTTACTGTCTATCAGTGCTGGTTAATATGTTTTATTAATTGCACATAGGAACAAAATATGTTGCTAGGAGGCATAGTGCAGTGTTTAGGTTCTAATTTATATTAATTTAACAACAGTGCATAAAACCAGAGAAGTCCAGATTGCGACTCTAGGCAGTTGTTTGCTGGATTCGTTCTTTTAACTGGAGTGACTTGGAGTGAGAACTTCCGAGTGAGGTTTTCAGCTTGGAGGAGTGTACTAAAAATGCCTTAAACTGGTAGTTTTCACAAAACATATTTTGGAAGTTAGAACAGTAGAATACTGCATACTTTTAAATAATTTTTTGCTCATGGGAAGCATTCAATAGATTCTAAGGGAATTTATATGTTGATTCCTCCCCCACCTCCACGCATACATAGGTACATTACTTACCCTGAAACCTTAGAATCCATAGTTGTATTTCCTCAGTAAGAAACATGTCCCTTGCCTGGTTCTAAAACTCCATTGTCTCTGTTCATTGCTATCAATATATTGTAAGTGGCTATGATACAGAAAGTGTGAAACGTGCATGTGTGGGGCATATGTGCATGCTCACCAAATTAAGTCTAGGTGACTTTTAATACTGTTTAAAATACAGACATCTGTGATACCTTCTGTATAAGGCTACTGTGCTCATTCTCTAGGCCTAAGGTATGAACTCAATGGAAAAATAGAGGAAACGGAAACACTTGGCAAGGTAAGCTAACCAGCAGCTCTTCCAGATGCAGCATTATGGTTGATTCTGACCATATTTGTGTATCTGATTCATTGTGGCATTTTGTTAGTCATTTCATTGTGTGCGCTGCTCAGTCTGTGCACGGTGCATAGCTCAGCCAGGCTTGTCTTAAAGTCTGCCTGTCAACTCAATTTACCAGTCTTTCTTTGTTAAATTACGTCTCATTGAGAGCTTGAGATAGGTGTCTCAGCTCAGCAGGCTCTGCAATGGGTTAATGTGCCATTTTTACTGTGTTTATCTCCAGATAGAATGCTAGTTTTAAACTTGAATCTGGGATAAAAACAAACGCAGGATTTAGGTCTCATAGAAAATGATAATCAGGAGTTGCATGAAAACAGTAAAATACATACCAGTGTACATAGGGCTGCTTTCCATTAACCTACTAGTCTGCATTTGATTACTAACCGTTGTAACAGATGATAGTTGACATTTTTACATTTGAAAGAGATCGACCTCTCCACAGGATTGATAAAAACTTTTCTTGTAAGCATGCAGAACATATTTCTACTTGAATAGTTAAGAGGTCTTACAGGCTTTTCTTTCTTCTTTACCTTCAGAAAACAGTAATTTTGAAAGTTTCAGATCTTTTTTGTGTTCATAAACAAGTACACATGATAGGCTGAAGGCAGATCTCATCACTATCTACAGCCACCTGAAAGGATGTTGTGGAGAGGTTGGTGCTGGTCTCTTCTCAGAGGTAATTAGTGATAGAACAAGAGGCGATGACCTCGAGCTGTGACTGGGTAGGTTTAGACTGGATATTAGGAATTTTTTTTTGCAGAAAGAGTGGTCAGACATTGGAATGGGCTGCCCAGGAAGGTGATTGAGTCGCCAACCTGGGATGTGTTTAAAAGTCATTTGGATGTGGTGCTTGGGGACGTGGTTTAGGGTGAACCTTGTAGAATACGGACATTGGTTTGACTTGGTGGTCCTGAGGGTGTTTTGCAACCTAAATGAATGTTTCCGTGATTCTGTGATAGTTCTGTGATATGTAAAGGAAGAAGTCCCTTGTTTACCCTGGCAGTAATATTGTCAAAGAATTCCAGTTAAACAAGACCACATTTGGCCAACTCTGCATGACCTCCCTGTAATGAAATTTTGGCTTTCAAAGATTAAGTTTTTGGCCTACTGAAATCTGGAAACTGGCTTGTAATATTTATTCTACAGCTGCACTTAAACTAGCTGATCTATAATTGCTTGTTAAGTTTTTCTTTATGAAGATTATTTTAAGAAAATTGCCAGCTTCAGATATTCACAGTCAAATATCAGCATATGTAGCCGAAGATTGCATAACAACTAGTTCAGGAGGATATATTTTGGAGAATTTATAGATAGGGGAAGGGAACCATCTGCAGGTCTCTTACAGAAAATAAGTATACCAGCAGAAAGTGTTTTGGAAAATATAAACATGTTGTTTTGTAAGAAGCCATCTGGTCAGTCAGAGCAGTCTGTGTGCAAGTGCAGATGGATATGAGAGCTCTGGGATCCATAAGCCTTAGTTACCATTCAAGATCTTCAAAACAATGCCTTAGAGGAGACCCTTTTTGCTGGTGTATTTATTATTCCTCTGTGTACAGTGATTATTCAAATGATGCAAAATTTGATAATTTGATTTTTTTTTTTTTTTTGCTTTTTGAATGCCAGAGTACTGAGAAAGCCTTAATCTGGACATTCATGAGAAGTCCAACTTTCTACTTAGAAAAGTCATGAAAGTAATAGATAGAGCTTTTTAACATATGCCTACAGATTCAAACAACAGTGACCTAAATTGAGAATATATGTTCAAGAGAAAGTCTTTGACTTGCCATTTTCAGTTTGAAGCCTATCAAAAGGGCAGTTTGGTTAAGATCCTTGCTTACTGTCTAGGTGATGTAAAAAGTCAGTTTTATTCCAAGACTTTCAAAAACGTGGAAGAAATAGCCTAACAGTAAGTGTGTATTTGATATACAAAGGCAGCACTTCCCAGTGAGAGCATCATTTAGTGGATTTATTGGTTAGGAGTCAGGGTCTGGGTGACATGACCTAACAGGTTAGCTGTATCTCCTTTTAGTCAGGGTAATAGATTTGTGTTCTCTTGTCAGTTCCCAAAATCCATTGTCTTATCACCAAATGGTCTTTCCCACAATCTGTGAAATTGCAAATGGTGTTTTTGAAGGTATCCAGTGCAGAAAAGCAAGGACCAATTCCTTTAAGTCACTGCAAGCTTTAATTTCCTGCTGATGAGAGTCACAGTGGAGCACAGCAAGCATCAGTCAGGCAGTGTTTGTGTTCTGTTGCCCTTAGATCAGGCCTTTGTGCAAAAGTAATCAGACTAGATTAAGGAAAGGGCCCTTTTCATATTGGGTGGTTCTCTGTGACATTTGCAAACAATTTTGGCACGGGATGGCATTTGCAAACAGTTTTGGCACAGTGTATTTATGTAATCCATTATCAGAAATATGCAAGCTAAGCTCTCAAACATGAGTTTATGATGTTTGCTACAGATCTCCTGAAATGTCAATGTCTCAGTTCAGTTACCCTTGAGAAATCTGTTAGGAGGAGGGAAAAAAAAAAAAGAGTAAGTATTGAAAGACACTCTTCAAATCAGAGCACGTGTTTAAATAGACTCCTGGGTGTAAGTTTGCCATAAATACAAAAATGGCAAGTTTTAGAAAAGTGAATTTGCTAATGAAACAACATGACTTCATCATTTCTCTCTTAATGAGTTTATTAGATTTGGACTACAGCAAGAAATGCTTATTTCACTAGGAATAAACACAAAGAACAAGTTTAATTACTTTTCCACAGTGGAAAAGATTTGGAGGAGTAAAAGAGGCTTTGCTGAGAGATGCATCTATAAGCTTTATTCCTTTCTTTTAGCATGTGAAGCACTAAGGAATACTCATAAAAATGTGGTTTAGAAAAATCGGTTTGTACATCTTATATTGCAGTCTTCCAGTACTCATTTGTACTCCTTTCTGTGCAGCACTGTCAGTAATGGATAAATGGATTCATCCATTCAAATACAGGAAGCAAATAATCTTTGTAAGGGAGGTGTCTTCGTACTTCTGCATGTTGTTGGCTTTAATCCAGACCATAACAAGTTTGTTTATGCCTAACTGCACAGTTTTTCAAAGGGAGGTGGGTTATTTCTTTCCCTCATTTGAACTTGTATTGAAAAATATTTCAGCAGCCATCAGTTTCTCATGTGAAAACAGCATGAATTAGCTACACGCAGTCACTGAAATTCAAAACATTCTACAGAAGCTTTGTTCCTTGCTTTTGTTAGTCTGCCAGCTATAAACATAGTCCGTTCAATTCTGTTGGATTTCAGCTGCTATTTTTGTGGTGTATTTTTAATATGTTTGGCACTTCTGTGGTGGTAGCAGAATCTATGAACAGTTAGCTGAAGGATTCTAGAATAACTTGTTGTAATTATGGGCATTCATCTATTAATAACAAAAATTAATTATATGTATGCATAGTTCCCTGTTATATCACTTCACATCATTAACAAATGAGTAAAGAGTTTGCTGCTAGTTTTTTAGGAATGTGTTTTAAACTGCTTCAGAGGTCTCCAAATACATTCTCTGTAGGTTCAAGTTAGGCCAAATGATGGTTCAGAAAAGCAAAATTACCTGAACTTTTGAGGTCTATGCAAAAATAATCATACAGCTCTGGTTCACCTGCAGCATGCAGAGACTGCAGTGATACCCTCTCCACACTTGTTTCACTTACTATTTCAAAATGACCCTAAACCAGGGACAAGGTGACTGAAGTAGCTTGTGTATTTACAACGCTGGTCTAGATGTAACTTTGGGCTGTTGCTGTCTGTGAGTATGTAGTCAGAATAGCTGCAGAGTTCCTAATGCAGAGCTGCTTTGCATTGGAACAGGCTTCTTCAGCTTACTTTTGCTAAAACAATGCGATTTAGACAAATTACAGGAAAAATTTGAACTGAGAAGGCTGATGTTACTGTCTCCAAGGGCAGACCAGAGTAATTTTTCTTCAGATCTTTGTGTATAAGCTACACAGTCCCCCACAGTGTGCTGATACCAACAGTATTACAAAGGTTTATTTTCAAGATTTTTTAAGTGTAGCAGAATTACATGGAAGAGTTTCATAAAACTCATGATATGTAGTAAGAAGGAGAACCAGTAATGTGAGGGTCTGCAGAGCCTGCAGTTTGGTGTAGTTAGGAACCTGTGCCTTGTAAGCAGCTTGTGTAAGTCCCACTTAATTTTGCAACCACAAAACGAGCCAAGGAGTTTGTTTCTTACTTTTCCATATCGACTTTAATTCTGAAATCCTGTGTCTTAAATTTTATTCTAGCCTCTAAGAACTCATAAATTATTTCTTATAAGAGATTTTGTTTATTAGTCTTAAAACAGTTTCTGGGTAGATCATACCGAACAGTTCTGAATATCTGGCTCCTTTAAAAACTCTTTCAGTAGAAAACTCCTACATGTTAAAAAGGATAAATCCCAAAGTTCTGCCTATTGAGAATTGCTAGGTGTGACCTAAGGGAAATAAACCAGGGATGGTTTGCTTTGTCAGGCAGACTGAATATTTTATCATATTATTACTGTTAGTGCTACAGCTGAGTCAAATGCATATAAATCCTGAAGAGTCCAACAAGCCCCAGCGTCCAGCGTTCTCTAAGCAGAAGGAAGCTATATGTGTAAGATTAAAAATGTTTCATGTCTGACTGCAGAGCTGTTGTTAGTGCAGTCAAGTTGACATGTGTCACCTGTGTAGGACACAGTCTTCACATCACATCAGCATACTCCTTTGCTTTCCAGGCAAGGAAGAACTGTAGATACATGCTGTATAGTATACTGTGTCTTCTAAGACTTTCCTCCTGCAAAGCAGGACTACCCTAACAAGGATAAAATGCCTCATCATCTTACTGCCCTCTGGTACTGTGTACATTCTTATGTAATATTGTCCTCTAACTACAGATGCTTCATTGATCTGTCTCTGAACCAGGAAGGGTTCCAACCATCATTTAGTTCAAAATTTATTCAGAGCCATAAAATGTCCTATATCAAAGATGCTTAGTCTTCCTCATACTAAACCCTTCGTATGTCTGAAAGCTACAAAATTTTCAAAGATGATGAAAGGAAGAACTTAACGGGAATTAACAGGAAAAAGATGTAAGTGCCTTTTATGATCCCATAACAATTTCTGGGATAAAACAGCTGAAGCAGCTACTTTGTGCACCAGCAGCTATTTACCAGCTTCTCTATGCAGCTGAAATCTCACAAGTTGCTACCGCCCGTTTGCCAGGCATGCAGCTCCAGTGCTGGAATTGCACTTCAATCACTGACAGCAGTGTGAGAGTTACAAGTGATGACTGTTACTGGATTGGCTTTTCTTTAATATTCTGTCAAGGGGCAAGCCTGCTGCAAATTGTATTTATTTTGAACTCATTGGCAAAGTTGCATCAGCATTAGAGAGGGACCAAGATAATAAACATTGTAAATATTGTGAATCTGATGGTACCCAGAGAACTGACCCCAGATTTCAAGAGCTCACAGCCAACAGTGTACTGCACATTTAACTCCTACTGGCATCGGTAGCAAATTTTGCTTCCTGTTAGCCTAATTTGGAGTTGTAATTTTCAAAAGGACGAGGCTATATTTATCATTGTTGTTTTCTTTCTTACAGAGAAAATAATTCAAATCTGACTAAACAGAAAATGTGATTTTGTTTGCCAATTACTGTAATCTTCTTTTTGCTGGACAGCCTGATGCTTGTTTAGTTTCTGTTTAATCCATCAAGAATGTTGCAGCCCAAGCTGGCTCTCACACTCATTTACTGGGCAGTGTCATACCTGCTGTGATTATCTTCCCTTTCTGTGTTGCATTAAATGTAAACATTAGTCCTTGTCTTCATTACCAAGAACAAAATCAACATTTCCCTGTTATTCTGTTGACAGTACTCAGTTCTGTACTTTATTTACATATTTTCTCATCTTGATTACTTTCGTTTATTTGGAGAGTACAGGTTTAATTCCGCTATGCCAGATCTCTCTATGATAACATTTCCAGGTGCAGGTGCATTATTTCCTATGTGAGGAGGTTTTTTTGTTTTTTTTTTTCGCTAAGGGAAACTGAAAATAATAGTTTAACAATATATAGGCTCCCACAAGATGAGATTGAAGCCTGTATTTTTGAGGTTTTCATTTGTGAATCACTATTGGTGTGTAGCCTATGGTTGAAGTGCAGTAAAGTGCCCTTAGTATTTTTAAAAATACCCACAAAGCCCGGAGTGATTGCTATGAAGCACAGTTCTTCACTTTTATTATTGCAAACAGATTTTACAGAAAAGAGTTATGATTCCGTAGAATTCTATGGGTGGTTTTTATGTTTGTTCATTTTCACATTCATAGCTGGTTTTGTTAACATGACATCCGTTCAAATCTAGATCTGTCCCTGAGAACAGTTATGGCAGCTCTCTCCTGCCTTGTTGCATATGTTAATATCATGCTGTAATCTTCACAAGAAATGAAGACACTTGAGAGAAGCAGCTGATACCTCTTAACTCAATGGAGCAATTAAAATTCAAGCACTTGCTTGGAAGATCAAAACAACACATTTTGATCACAACTTTATCATTCCATTCACATTTATGGTAATTTTAAAAGAAGAATTTTACTCTTTAATATTGGTAATTATTTGTGCAGGTTGGTTTTTATGGTGGGCAGTTCACTTGCAAAACTCAAAGTGAAGACAGCTAAGTTGCAATATTCCCACAGAGACTATTTGAACTACACTGAAGTGTAAGTGCTAGTGTTTGTGGGCAAATATTCTTCCCTGGCTGAATATGGAGCAAGAATATTCAGGGAGGGGACAAAGCTTCTCAACAGAGAAACAGCAGCTGAGAATATACACCAGGGCCGTTACCACAGCTCAGAACTAAAGCAGCAACAGCTGTTTGCTCCCAGAGCAACTGGAAACGTGGGTGGCAGGTGTCCAGAATGGGAGACTGGGTGTGGCATTATTCATGAAGCTGAATTTAGTGATGTTGAAGGTTAACAGTCATACCTGGTGAAGTAAGGCAGGAATATTCAGTTTTTTAACAAAAATTAGGTATCTTGATGAGCTCGGTATCAGGTAAGCGATAGGGATGAACAGGATAGAAGAAATGCTTTAAGCTTTCGTATTTATCTTCTCAGTGCTATTGTCAACATTAGGCCTAAGTTAGAGGAGATGGTAATTTATTGGGTTTTGTGCCACTTGGCATGAAAGGTGGTTGACTTTTTACGGGTTTTGTTCTGTGTAAACTAGAAGTAGGTAGCACACAGGTACTTAATTCCTTTCACTGGCTTCTCAGAGGCTGGCGTCTGAGAACAGGTTTACTGTAAACTTCTTCTGTTGTTACTTTCTCTGCCAATCGCATTGATTATAGGTTGTTTAAAAGCTAATTTGGTAATTAAGGTTGTCTCCATTCTGTGTCATTGTTGCATGCAAACAGCTTGTGAATATGGAGGAGGAAGTGCCTGGCTAGTCGCTGTAATGCACTGCTGTCTCAGCACATTGAAATTGCTACTTGTCAAACAAGAGTTTTACTCCTTTTATTTTCACATATATGATGCATTGTGAATCCTGATGCATGTCTTTTGGGTTTAGTTACCTCAATATTTTCAGTAAAAACATATCCTAGATCTGTCTTTGCTTTCCTTAAAGGTGATAATTACAGTACTAGCAGGAAAAAACCAAATCCAAGTATTCACCCAAATTTGTTCTTCTGAAAGCAAATCCTACATTTTGTTATTATAGAAACAACCATTGAACATGTTCTGCTTCTAAACTCTTTGTTCATTAAATTACTTATCACTGAGAAGTGGTAGATCATATTCCTTAGGTAAATTCAGCTGACCCCCAACAGAGTAGAATGTTGATGATTTCTAGATGGGAGTGGATGGAATAGCCAAAGTCACTAAATGAGATATGGTGATATCAGTTATAAGGAAATTGTATCTTATGGTGAACTTTTTCTTGTGTGTGTGTTTTCAGTGGTTTCTGGCTTTCTAGTTAGTCATGAGGGGGACATCCATGTGCGTACTTGCTGTACACTCTGTGGGTATTTGTGCATGGTGTTATCCTAGCTGGGACACCACAGAAGATTAAAAGTAACCGTGCCCAAGTGCAGGTGTCACTGTACAAGAAACCAGACTCCAAGTATGATTGTTGCTCAGATATAAGCTAATGAAAGATATTTTGTATGGGGTTCTGAGCATTTCTTGATGAGTGCATCTCATCCAAAATTAATCACAGCTCTTATTCAAGTTATAAGATATTTTTCAATGGTTAATAAGCATTTATATTACAGTAACCATCTTGTTCTGCCAACTTTAAAGTGAAGTTAATGGAAGAAAAAAAGAGATCAGATCATCCGAATTATGTACAGTGTCAGAAAAATTCAAGTATTACTGCAGTTGAAGTTTGTGGAGAAAATTTTCATGTTGGTAAGGAAACTGATTTGTAGCATGAGAATATTCAAGTCAGGATCATTCAAATAATGACAAATGGAAGCATGATTATGTGTAATTATTTCACAGCAAGAAGAGATTGAATACACTACTATGAACATTGTGTTATGGTGTAGAAGTATGTATATGGAATTAGGAGCTGTGTATTAATCAAACAGTTGGAGAGAATATTAGAATTAATGCTTGTCATTTCTTGGTCAGTTCAGATCTGACCTTGATAGAGATGATTATTCAGTTTTTAACTTGACAATTTTGCTCTAACAGTGTTTTCAGGATTTTCAGAGCCAAAGGGGACTACTACAGAGGGATTATCTTACCATATTTTTCTGTCTCTTCTGTTAATAGCTGACTATTTAAACATCCCAACTCAGCCTTTTATATCACTATATGGAGATGACCATTTCTCATTAATAAGTATATTCTGTTTCTTCAAAATTGGGAGTGATGGCAGGAATGTGGCTTCAATTATTTTTACACTTCAACAACTAGAAACAAGGATTTTACTCAAACCACTGCAAAGCAGGAGTCATTGGAGTATATAAAATGATTTGATGAAGTCAGGGCCTTTCTTAATAATATCACTAAAGAGGTGTTTCATGTAATTGTTGGCAGAAGGTGCTGAGATAATGTTGTATTGGCAAGCCAGAACTGGTTCTCATTTGTCTAATCTCAGTATAATAGAGGTATTGTGTCCTAACTTTTTGAGGAAACTGCCTGCCTGAAGCTCATTTACCATGTTAATATCGAGGTTATAACCTAAAATTGGATTATTATCATTACAAAAATATTAATTGAAGAAACTGGCAAAAAAGTGTCCCTGTATTTAACTGCCAGTTCATGCCTTTCTTCATGAACCCTTTAATGTAACTCAAGAAAAACTAGAATCACAAATATCTCCAGAGATAAAACTACATGTGAGATACAGATACATGAAGATCCTGAGCTTTGTTACACTCCCAAGATGTGCTTATTACCTCCGCTTTTTGAACTTTGGCTGATATGAAAGTATTTCCGATTACTAACATTTTTTTCTGAGAAATTTCTCTCTCTAATTCTATCTTGAAGGTTCGACAATGAGATAGGAAATAAATATCTCCATGTAAATGTTCACATCAGCTAAGGGAATATTGCAGTTCGTATATATATAAAGAAAAACACACAAAATGCAGTTTACATTTTGATACACAGCAAGAAATGAAAGGTATGAATAAACTAGAAGCTGAGCTAAAGGACCAGTTATTTTAAGCTGTTTTCTATAGATGCACCTCAGGCAGAATTTGACACCAAGACAAAATCGATGGAACTGAATTGGTATCCAAACAAATGCTGGGTAGATCAATCAGGAATGCTTAAAAGCTAAACAATGACCTGGTGGGAAGAAGGAATTGATTGCCTCAGCAGGTTGCTATTTTCTTCAGAATGGGACAAGGCCAGAATGTAGAAAAAGGCTTGAGCCTTTAATACTTGGACATTCCACTGCTGAACAGGGTAATGCCTAGCAAGCACCTGGCTGCCTGCCAGACTCAGCCTTGAAAATTAAACCCTGTAAAGATTTGAGTGGCTAAGAAGGTAATAGGATAAAAGAAGAATATTTTATTAAAGCTGAACAAGTGTAACTCAAACAGATGTGGACTTTAAAGAGTAAGTGCTTACCACAGGGACTTGGGGTAGTTGTTTTGTAAAAGTTATTCTAGAATAGCTACTGCCAGGGTTAGATTTACATATTTTAAATTTGTATTTTAACCTGAATAAAACCATCGGCTGAAGGTGAACCCTAACTCAGTCCCAGAAACCTGGTCTGGATACTGTTTTTGCTGAAGATGAATGTGAGGATTTGCAAGCATTGTGTGTAGGTATGCTTATTCCTTCCTCCTCGATCCCAAACGCAGATTGACAACAAGAGTTCCAGAACCCGTGTCTCAATTTCATTTTCATGTGCATTTGCCAGAAATACTGACAAAATAATTTTAAGGTCTTAATGCCTCTGCCCAAGAGTTCGTGGAATATCTGACCTGTCAAACTGATGATAGGTTTAGAAAGGTGTTGTGTTTAGGACCACATATTCTGAACTATGCTTTGACTTCAAGGCCAGAACTAAACTATTAAATCTAGTAAAAGGAAGCAGAAGACATGGAAGATTAATCTTCCTACTCGATTACCATGCATTTGGAGGTGGTGGGTAATTTTCATCCCAGATTTAGTAGTCAGATTTTCTGGGTGTTACTTGAAAGCCAGCATTTTAATTGTAAACTAAAAAGTGAGAGCTGAAAGAGATGGGAGATGGCTCTTCCAGGTTTTGGTGGAGAGAAGATAGAAAGGGGCTGGGGATATTAAATGTATGACTTAAAAAAAAAAAAAAAAGCCTAAATTTTTTTGCTATCCAACATCTGTTTGTGTGGAAGGTGATAAATTCAGTTTAAGCTCTAGTTTTGTTTTCCACGTTGGATGCATGAAGAGCTAATTCCTCAGATAAAAACTGGTTTCTGTAAACCTACGTAACATAATAATTTGTCTTAGAATTTGGGTTGTCACTGTGAAAAATCACTAAGATACTTAAGAATTTATCTCTAATCTGGTTGTTGGATATATCTTACTTTGGAGTTAGCATCATTCAAATTAACTGCTTACAATTTTTGTCCTTCAATCAGAGACATTGGTGTTCGTGTCATTATCCTAACAGGATCTTAATACCTCAGCCTTGCCTATGAGGGCAGACTGATGTTGATTCATAGCTCTTCATTTTAGGGGAATTAATTTTGCACATTTTCCACCTGTTTTCTTTGAATAATGGTTTTCCTTCAGGAGGGAGAAGGAAGGGACTTCCCGTTGGGGTGACACTGATGTTATTTTGTGGACATGCCAGCAGGAGGAGCTTGTGCATTAAAATGTACTTCCAATAAAGCAATCACCAAATTACAGTAATTGTATATAACACTGCTTTCTTCTGCAACGGAAACTACCACAGAGGCCTGAAGTAGTTGTCTGTCTGTCTGATAAAGCTAAAGTACCATCAGTGGAAGCCAGCATGCTGGTAAATTAACCTATTTTAGATTGAGAAAATCTCAGTGGGGTGAAAATGTATTCCATTGTATATTTGTTATTTGGATGCTTTTATATTTACATGTTTGGAAAAATACATACGGTAAGACAAAATCAGAATCCTCTGAAGCCAGTATTCTATGCTGTATTTTACAAGCATTAGAGTATCAACTGCTAAGCTGCGAATTTATAAATAGTGTAAAAATAATGAGTAATAATATTCATGTTGCTAAAAGAAATTCATGCTAATGAGCACAGCTGAAATTGGATTCACATGATCAGAATTCTCTACAGCAACTTAGATAGCATTGCCGAGTTTCAAAATTAGAAATCATAGGACCAGAGTTGGAAGTCCAATTACCCTTGGTTACAAAGAATTAATAATGTATGTGAAATTAATTTTTAGAGGTTTTATTGTATGGACAAGAAAAATAAGAAATTAAAGATCTAACTTGTCAGTCTTGTTATTAAAGAAGAGGACTTCCTAGTTATTGTTTCAAATTATGCAAAATTAATAATCTATATTCATTATGATGCCCAGGGAAAGATTGTTAATAACTATGAAAATTGTTTATTAACATTAAATCTCTCCAGAAAACTTACTGACAGTGTTTGAAACACAGGGTTTGGATACTTATACATACAGGGAACAGGCAGCTTAGAACCCTTTAAAAAATAACTAGCAGATACAAACATTAAACACAAAACTGGAAAGAGGTTCTTAATTCTTCTCTTGCCCACTAGGCGACTTGAGAGACTTCTTTCTGTTGCTAAGTCAGAAGGGCACAACAGAATCTAGTTACAGAATTTCTCAGAGGGGCTTTGAATATTTACTCACAAAATAGGATCAGTGAGTACCCAAACACTTGAAGAAAGGTCTGTTGGTGCCTTGGAAGTTGCTGCAGGCAAAGCAGAGCAGGATGCGGCAGGGCAGAGCAGGCAAAACCAAAAGCCATGTGGCAAGAGCCTATTTACCGATTACCCAAATGCAGTGGCCCCTTTGACCACAGAGATTCACCAGCCAGAATGGCTCTTTGCCAAGCCTGACCATGTTAGGTGAAATGAGGAGTCTGCTTTCTCTTATTTGGGAAGAATGAGTCTGGGGAAGTCTTGGACCCTTCAAATGGGCATCTCCAGGCCTTTTGTCTTCTCCCTGCACTCTGCTTCCCCTCCCAGCAGAGGAAAGGGGACCATGGTATCATGCGTGGGCAAGCCAGGACATGGATCTTCCATGACAGTTACCTAGGAAAACTAAATGCTGTAATAGGAGTATGGTGAATCCTTCATTATTTTAACAAAGGTTATGTTAGACCATTCTGCTCAGAAATTTCAACAGTACATTGTCATTAAACCCCATAATTTTATTTTATTAATATTTAGCATCAGAAATGAATGCTTTTTTTCTATATTACATAAAAAAAAAATTTAGTGAGCAGTGGCCAATGTGTGCATTGTAGGTACAAAGCTGATGACTACCAGTGATGCAGCTGCCATAACAATTGCTCTGCTTCCTGCAAGTGTGTTTTCCATGCGGTCCCAGAGCTTGTTAAAGGCCTTTGCTTTGCGAAGATCTCTCCCATGTTGTTACTCAAAATGCTGGAGTTGAACATGAGTGTGCCTATGGCTTTTACAGGGTTACTGACCTGCAAGGAAGGTCATTCTGCATGATAACAGGAACAACATAAAGTTGTGCTGTTGTCTTAAAATATAGCT
Source organism: Psilopogon haemacephalus (assembly GCA_013396835.1). Classification (NCBI taxonomy): domain Eukaryota; kingdom Metazoa; phylum Chordata; class Aves; order Piciformes; family Megalaimidae; genus Psilopogon; species Psilopogon haemacephalus. The sequence goes on along the minus strand of VWZI01023957.1, from coordinate 984,140 downwards.
GTATTTATTCTGTCAGTGTGCAGTTTCTCCCTTATGGACCTGTTAACACACTCTGAAGATAGATATTGTAAGTTGGGTTTTAAAAAACTTGCTTGGTTTTGTACACTGTGTAATTACATTGCTTAGCCGAGTTGCGAAATGCAGAATTTAGTTTTATTTATTGATCTGTATGTAGGCAGTATAATTAAAAACCGTGTGGAGTGCTCTAAAAGAATGGCACGAGTACAATGCTATCCCTTTATGCTGTAGTTCTCCGAGGAGTCTATAGCCTCTGAATATCACCTAGGTAAGCTGGAATTTTTTGTTACTGCTTGTTTTTTAACTTAATGTACTTCTTGGAGCCTCTTCCAAAAGGCTCATTCATGTAAGACTAGAGCCTGTTGTGGGTCAGAAGAGATTGAAGAATTCCCAACAGGGATGTATTACCAGTGTATTTCATCATGTAATGATACATCCATCCATAGTTAGAGGATTGCTAAGTAGAGTAGAGCATCATCCAAGCTCTTGTCTATTTTGCCTGTATTTTTATCACTTCAAAATGCTTTCCCCACCATTTATGAACTGCAACTCATAATGATATGCTCTTATCCTGTAATTTGCAATCTTTCAGAAAGTATCAGAAGTTCTACTAGCTCTCATTTTCGAAAGAGCCCATTTTGTAATTCACACTCCAGACACCGGTAGAAAGAATGCAGCTCTGTGTCGCTGAAGACGTGTGCTGTACTTCGCAGTCATGTGCCAGGCTCTCATAACATCTGCTTTCTTCATGTTTGGAATGACTACAGCATAATTTACATATAACATAAACTAGCTACTTCTGTCTTTAATTCTTGTCTTCCTAGTGATATTCCACCTTCTGGAGAAGCAGTAAGCAAAAGCAACCGCTCAAGAGTGGCTACACGCTTCCCCAGACTAGCTCGCAGCCATCAAAGGGAGCCACGAAACCTGGAACCTCAGAGTGGTGATCTCTGACCCTGTTTCAGAACTCTGAATACTGGCACCATGTACTTTAAGTTGTTTTGCGATTCCTTCCTAGCCTATATTTATAATTTAAGCTCCTGAAGAGACTACAGCTGCATCAACTTAAATCCTGAAAGGAGGCATTTCTTACTAAGGGTCATATCCTGATTAACTACTTTGAAAGGCAGTAATCACCTTCTCAAAAGAATACAAGAGCTCTTCATGAGAACTCAGCAAACTGAGAGGCATTTTCTTTGTTTCGTAAAGCTGCATTGCACATATTCTCCTTTGTTATTCTGAAGTTTTCCTGTTACTATGAATTCCATGTTTGTACTGCGTTTTCTCTCTATGTGTACATTTTTCTATTTCAGAGAGATGTGGGTATCATGTCAAGACAATTATAAATTTTCTTTGGAAGGCCAGTTATAATTCTCACTGCTTAAAGGTGTCAGAAGGATGTACTTAAAGAACCTCATTAATTTATTACCTTTTGTAAATAAAAACACTGGGGGTTTTTTTTATTGTAAATCTCTGACACTCATCAAGATTTCAAAAAAACTTGACAAAGTAGATGACAAGGGGAAAACATTACAGGTGAAAAAAAATCTTTTGTATATTTCTAGTTAGATATTCTTAATAGCTTTCATCTGTGGGAAGTAGTTATTAAAAATCAGAGAATGTAATAACTCTTTAGTGACATTTCAGTCTTGCTTTAAGGCTGGGTGCAATAGTATTGATTCCTACAAACCACCAGAAGGATACACAAAATTGGCATGGTTCAAAACGGTGTTTTCAAGTCTTGGGTCACATTTTGTTATTAATTTGTTGCTGAGATTACAAAACAGTCCATCGTTAAAAGGGCAATGTGGAATTCTTCCTCTGATTTTGTAAAGCTCTTCACGTGGTGATACTTAAAAATTGCCTGTAATGAAAGTGCCTGTTACCCATCACCTCTTCTTGAAAAGTAGTCTGTAATTGTACTACTACTGTAAGAGCAACGAAAAAAAACTGACAAGAATTATTACAAGTGATGGAAGTCCTGACATGGATTAACTGGAATCCAGTTCAGTACCCATTAGCTGCACTGCCGTAGGCAGTTAATTATATGTTAGCTATCTTCTTCTCTTCATTAAGTTTAAGCAGCGCACATTCACATTTTCAATCAATTGTATTCTGGTTTTCCTTTGTGTGTGAACATCTTTCTTCTCTGAAATTTTTTTGATAATGTTACTTAAATTGATATATCTTGTCATTTTATTATCCATTCATTATATTAAATTCTCATATCAGTTGATATTGAAATCTAATACTACTCTGCAGAAAAAAAACAAGCTGCTGATTAATAACAGATTTTTTTACGATGGTGCTTTACTGAAGTTCTAGCCAACTGGAGCTTCTGTTCTGCAAACCTGTGACTATCATATATATTTTAGTCAGGTAAGTGGTCCAGCCATTTTCAGTGACTTTTCTGGAGTGAGAGAGGTTTGTTACCCACAGAGACTGGTATCAGTGGGCTTGTTCCTGAGTGTGAGCCCCAGGCACCGGATTTGCACCATTGAAATAGATTGCACTGAATAGCAGAATGGAATTCAGTCTTACTGCTGGTGGAATATTTGTTTAAGGGAAGCGAGTGGCTTGTCAGTTAATGCTTCTGCAGACTGATACACTACCGATAGCTTAGCTTGTTGAAAAGGAGCTATAATATAGGTGGTCCCACTTGGAAACAGTTCTAAATTAGTTTTTCAGAAGATGGAGGCTTAGTTGATAGAAGTATGACTTTCATCTATTAACACTGAATTCCAGGTAAATTGGACAGAAAACACCACGTGGAAACCTTTGTGATGTATCTGTGAAGTTCTATTCATTGTCTGGAGGTAATTCACAAATTAAATTACTCCTTAATCAGAAAGTTGGAAATGGTAAGAAATCTCATTTAGCACAGACTAATTTTTTTTTTGTAGTAGCTTAGGATTTTTTTTGTATCTGCATTTGGCTTTTATAATGATTTCATTCCTGATTATCTTGTAAATTTTAAGGTATGTATGTAGATCGCATAAAAATACTAAACTTGTTTACTGACAACAAAGTGATGTTAGCTTTAGCTGAATGCTGTATCAGCTGCTAAGATTACAAACAATGCAACCAATGTTCACTTTGTGATACAAGATGCCATAATGAGTGCATTACTAATCCATTTAAAAGCTTATCTGTGGTTTCTCTAAAATCCCAGAAAATCATTATTCTTCTCAAGATAACCACTTCAGACACCTGATTATTTTGAAGATCAGTGAGGTACTTGCATGACTCCAAAGGAATGCCAATAGGATAGGAATAGCCAAATTTCTGTCATCTCAAGACATGCTAGAATGCCTTGTCTTTGAGAGAACTGTATGTATCTGTCACAAACACCACTTCTGTTTATTTACCAGCAGCAGCAAAGATTGACCAGCTGGCATGAAAAATTCCAAATAGTTATATTGATCGTATAAAATACCTGTAAGTGTAACAATGATTCCAAGCAATTGAATGATTTGATCAGTTTATTCTGTCACATAATTTCCATGCATGTAGTTACAATATTTATACCAATCTGATGTTCTTTGCTACTGACTGATAGCTCTTAAACCCTTTTATGTTGTCAGTGGCCAGAATGAGTTGATGGGTTCAGGCAGTTCTTGGTGGCTGCTTTGAACAGCTCTGTCACACAGAGTGGAGGACTTGGGACACATTGGCTCCTAGGGTTGTTCCTGCAAGCCTCAGGCTATTGTCTGGTGTAGAGGAATCTGTAATATCGTTAACTTCCATTTCATTCCTGTTTTATCTTTAGACATACTAGGTCTGTTAGGGCTGCTCATCTGGAGCCTTTAGTGACTATTCAAAATTCATTGTAAAAGGAAGTGGTACTGCTTTTATTTTAATGCCGTTCTGAAATCGAATGCAAGACAAACAATTTCCTACAAAACGCGGGACAGGCAAGATTCTTCCATCTTTTGCAGATGTGATTGCCCATCAGTATTCATTACATATTGACTATGGGTTTTCAGAATCTCATTACTTTGGAGATTCTGTCATTAATTACAGAGAATGGCTTCTGCATTAAATCAAGTTTCTTAGGAATAATGATAAATTCCTAAGGTTTATATGAGGCAGGGTATTGACATAGTTATAAAGGCTTGAATTGATATGTCCTCTAAGTCACATACTCTTAGGAAGATTAATAATTCCAAAGCCAGTCTTTTTATGAAAGGTATTGTTGATGTGGTAGTTGTAATCTGCTGATGCTATCTCACAGAATCTACTGCAAGTCATACACCATCATGATTGGATTAACACAAGTATTTAGAGAAAGTGCATAATGGTGTTAAAGATCACTGGCTCAAAATTGTGTCCTGTTGCTAAGGTGCATTTTTTTGTCTTGCAAAGTAATGTTTTCTTGTATGGAACAGTATCTGCATGGTAGCTGACAAAATAATTAGTAAGAACCCACTAACAAATGGGGTTGACTGACTCAGAGCAGCAAGCTAAAAATAAATGAGATTCAGTGAACCCTAAGTGAACTTATAGTCCGGTTTGTCAGGACATACTAACGATTTAAGACTATGGTATTTTGTTAACAGAATCAATGAGTAGTACTTTCCAGTATGGATGTCATTGCTTTTGCTTCAGCGCACACAAGGAATCTCAGTTCCGCAGTAAGCTTTGTGCCATTTCAGAGGTTCAACCCTCCCACCTCAAAACTTGTTTCATGCAATATCTTGGAATTCTGAGCACAGATAATAAATACCTGTGGACAGAAATATACTTAACCTGCTTGGAATTACTTTGAGAAACAGCTGTTTAAAAGAAAGGAAAACACTTTTCCACCAAATTCTGCCCCTACATGCCCTTGCAGATCCTGGTAACAGCACTGTACTTGTCTAATTTGGACTCATATATATGAAAATGAACATTTTTAACATCAGAACACAATTTTCTCCTTGGAAACAATAATAATACTTATTTATCTGTATTGGAGCTTGAGCATGTCTAGAAAAGTGGTTCAACAACTCAAAGTAGATTTTTTTTCCCTTCAGTTTCTGTAGGTTAGGATATTTCAGTCAGCACCTTGCATCACCTGGAATACTAACTTGATTGTCTAATCATTAGAGTAGTTTCTTCTTATTCAGTATTGAAACAATCACTTTAATATATGAAATTATATATAAGAAATACAGACTATGTTTAAAAATACCAGTTAACCTGCTTTGTATTTCACATGTTGAATGGGAGATAGAACACTTGTTCTGCACAGTGGTCTGACACTGTACGTTTCATTTATTTCTTACTCTGCACTAATTGTGCTTTTATGGTCCAGTTATAGAAAAATTAGACTATTTGTAAAATTTCTTTCACAACAGTAATCAGAGCATACTTCTAATTAGTAATAACTGCATAGTTTTTGGCTAGTAATAGCACGAATTTATACTAGAAAACAGGACTGAAATGTTTAGATAGGAGTTAATTTTCCAGATCTATGAATTGATACAAGTATCTTTACTTAAAAAAAAAATAAATCGTTTTTGCTCTTGCATCAAAGCACATTTATTGCACTGCCACATGGGAGATCCGTTTCTTTAATGAGATTTCAGAAATTATGTCCATACAATGACAAGAATTTTAAACTATGGTAGCTAGTTTGGGGTTTTGGTGTTTTGTTTTTTTTTTTTGAGTGGAGTATTCAAGACACTATAAATTATAGAAATGTAAATGTGGTTGAAAGATCTAATTCTGACAGGCTGTTCTTGCCTTTCCCCACCCCAACACTGAGCTAAATAACTGAGTATCTTTTACATAGGACCAAACCTGCTGGTGACTGAAGAAGCTGAATTTCTGATATGAGTGGGGGAGGGAGGTGTTTGTCGTTGGTGTTAAACTGTAGAAAAGTATTAACTCAGAAACGTATTATATGTACAGTATTCACCTAAGTATTAATCAACCATTTGTAACATTATTTTAACTTGCTATGCTAATGTTTACATTATAGAATTTTAAAGCAAATGTGTGTATATATATATATGTATATATAATTTTTTCTAAATACTTTCTTGAATTTTTTTTAATATCCTGTGGTAATTTTGTTGTAGTCTGTTTGGAATATGCTACTTTACCAAGAAGAAAATAAAAAATAGCATCTTTTCTTGTATGAAATAGAGTATGATTACACCTTACTTGTTCTTTTCAGCTGTTTCATGATTGCTTCTGTGATTTATGTTATTTTTATCCCTGATGTTTCTAGAATGGTGCACGTAGAGATCAGACTTTAATTTGTTGAGGTCTTACTATTTCATTGTGTGAGGAGTAATACTACTGCTAAGGGAAGTTGGGAAGGTAACTTCCCTTACTTTCTCTTCATTGCTGGAGCAGAGCAGGAAGTGTCTCTTCTCCCACATTCCTGCCCATATACAATGAGCTAAATTCCATGCTGCAAGCCAGGGTCTTATGGGAAAAAAAAAAAAAAAATCTTCTGAATGGTAAGTAAGCTTTCTTTGCAAGGATCTATTTAACATGCTTCTGTTATTTGTGGTGTTTGGCTTGCTCGCATTCAGAGTCCATATATGTATGCTTGATTTCCTTTTATTGAAATACGACACATTTGGATATTCAGGCTGACACTTTCATATCCAGTTCATAACTGGATGCTTCCATATCCTGTGAAAACAAGCTGCTAGATTTAGATGCTTCATTGAAAAGGTAAGTTTTAAATTTGCAGTATTACATTTAATCAGTATTTTTAAAGGAATCTTGTATCTTTACTCATGTGCAGTTTTAATTGTTTCATTCCTTGAGGCCATTCAAGATTTGCAGCATCGCTTCCAACCTGTAGGATCTGTTTGTAATGGATAATCAGAGGGCAGTAGCAGACTGGGGAGTTTGCTAGGAATATCTCTGACCCAGGTCCCAAAGAGGCAGGAGATTTTCCTGTGGGATGGATCTTGTCAGCATATGGGGCTGTCTGCTCTCCTCAGACAGGAATCACCTGCAACAGTTACTCTCTCTCTCTTGGTTTTTTTTTTTTCCTTAACACAAGTAGTCCTAATGCATGGGGCTGGCTGAGTGACTCCAGGCAACCTCCTGTGTAGCCTGGCCCTCCAGATGCATCCCTGTTGTATAAAGGCCAGCTGGTGAAGGCCTGGAGGGGCTTCTCCTGCTTCCTCGAGCAGGGATCTGTTTCCATTCCTCCTGGTCTTTTCCTGGTGGCCAGAAGGGAGGGGGACTCTGCTTCTTGACAAACTTCTGTCTAGTACCTTTATCACAGATTGTGATGCCCGCAGTCTGTTTCTCTCTCACACTCCCTGATACTCCTCAAATTTTGCAATTTGTCTTCCAGCTCTGCCACCTGACTGAGCAGATCACTGACCTGCTTACACTGCATATAGGTGTCCACTCTGCTGTCTTCTGGTACCAGTGTCAGGCTCATAGGCTCCCTGCCACGAGCCAGCTACATGTTTGTGGAGGAACTCCAAGTACAAGTCAAAGCAGGTAACGCTTCAGACATTTGCCATTAGAAACACCTATCTTGTCTCCATATGTGCACAAGCAAGTTTATTTCTTGACTGTAAGACTGAATAAAAAAATCAGCATGCCCTTTATACTGTGCCGAATGGTTTAAAGGATCTGCTTTTCAGACCTGAGCTTTAAATGCATATGAGTGTTTTGTAGCATACAATTTAGCCATTCAGTCAAATTTATCTTGGAGGAGCTCAAATTCTCAGTAGGCTTTTGTTGAATACAGTGATGTAACACACAGTTCTTTGTGCGTCCAAACTAATACATATAGCTCTAAGCAGCTAATAAGATGAGAGGCATTTTGTGGTGGTACTTTAATTTCAAACAATATTTGAAGTATAATTGGCATTTTTGGAAACCATCTGGTTGATACTTTTTTAAGGGTGGGGGGGAAAAAAAGTGTGTATTGGTGAACAGGCTGCATCACTACCTCTGAGTAATTCTACTGTATCAGAAAATAGTAATTGGACACTAGAAACAAAGGGAGAGGGGAAAAAAGGCACACATTCTGATATATCAATTAGCAACAGAAAAAGGTGTGAGGAATTCAAGCAGTAATACATTAAAAAAAGATAATTAAGAATTGTACCACATCAAACTTTCACCATATGTTCCATGATGAGGTACAACAAAATAGATAATATATCTGCTACAGATTCTGTCAAAGCCACGGGACCCTTTGGATATGTCAATAATTAACAAATAACATCTGTTGTCAAGTGCTGTACTTAATCAGCATGGGCAAGGTTCTCCTCCCTGCATGACAGAGGTAGACTATGATATTCTGCTATCCCTTAGTGACTGAGAAATTTTTCATGCAGAACTCCTGCTGAGAGGTAATTAATGACAAATCTGGACATGCAGAAACAGCAAGACACAGCTAGATTGGCAGTGCAGTGCTAACTGAGAATTATCTTTGACTAATTTAAGTAAGACTACGTTTTTCCTGACTGCCTTAATGCCTGTGTATAAAGATGCCACTTTCAGAGTGGATGAAAAACTGTTTCAGATAGGCAGACAGACTGATAGCCCACAGCATCATTTAAGGATGCAGAACAGAGATGTTCTTGTTTTGCAGACAACGGGAACAAAAATGTGTTAAGTTAGAACTGACTCCTTGGATACAGAGAAACTATCAAAAACAATGCACCTTGAGAACCAGCACCCATATAAAATAAACTGCAAATGGAAACTTAGCATCCTGAAGAAATGAAAATAATCAAGTCACAAATCTTCCCTCAGTTGCAATAGTAGTGGAAGTGTGTAGGAGCTAATCTATTTGTCCTGCCCATTTCTAAGTCTGTTCTCTCCTGAGAATGTCACAAGATTCGTCTAGACTAGAGAATACATTGAAGTAGCTTTGTGCCCTTTACGTGCAGCTGATACAGAGAAATGAGGATTTGAAAGTGGAAGACCTGACCTTTCATTCCTATCCACATGCTCAAGAAAGGGTTATAATAGAAATCTTAGACATCTTGTGCCAGAACTACTTGCAGTAATGAGATTTGTCTTTAATCTTCATTAGAATTCATTACACAGATAATGTATGATTCATTACATAGATAATGCATAATCTAATTAGTTAAGATAATGCTCCAAACTCTTTATAGGAGGTTCTTAAATTGGTAAATAATTTTTGTAGTTTTAAGTAAATTTGTTTAATCACAATTGCTTGGTGCTGCAAGTGTCTCTATGCTGATGCAGTGTAAGTTTTAAGTATCCCTTTTGCTCCCACTATCATAGTCTGCACGAAAACTGTCTCCCAAGGTGATCACTTTTTCCTCTCCCACTAATTGTAATAACAAACCACCAAGTTTAAATAGTAACTGTTTTGACTAACACACAGTAGTATCAAGCCTGTGACATCAAGGAGCTCAGTCCCATTTTGAAAGCAGTGTTACCTTCATCCCTGACTACTCTGCTTTCCCAGCACAAGGAATTACCTTGCTTCTCTCTCCTGTTAATTGGGTCAGGAAGTACGAACACCTCCCTTAGGTTTTGACTCATGACCAAGGGCAGAAAAGGGCAGAAAATCCATTTCAAATTTGTTATTGCATATAGACTGTTCTGATATTGGTTAAAGAAGAGGTTCCCTTCCCCAGTTTCATATAAATATACTGTAGATGTCATTCTCTTCTGTTTCTTGTTAGCTCCTGGAGTTACATCTAAACTTCTGTTACCGTGACTGTAGGAAGGATGCTAAAGAGCTAAGCTTGTTACTGAAGCCAACAGAGCTGCGTTTTTGGTTGCTCAAAAAGGAAAGGAGACACATAAAATATGGAAAACATTGTCTGACTTGACAACGTAATTCTATTTAAGAAACAGAAAATGTGCTGGATAATATATGCAGACACCTCTGTCATGAAGCCTCATGTGGTTTCACACCCAATTATGTGTGACCACCTTTGGTTACCATAGCAATTCTCTCTTAATTAGAAACTCACCCTCTGCTCATGGCCTGTTTGTGCTAAAGCATGAAATTCTGCTACACGCTTAAGCACTTTGTTTGTTTGTTTATATATTGACTGCAATTTACTGTGTCAAATGAATTCTTTATGCAGTAGCACTCTGCTTCTTTGGTTCAAACATTGATTAGACTTGTAAAATCCTTCAATATGTCCTTGACCCATTTCCAGTTTGTGTATAATGGACAGGCAATACCAGAGAAGAAGGCAATGGTGTTAGAGATGTTAATAATATGATCAGGTGAGTGGAGGCAGCTCTTTTACTGCTACTCTAAGATGTCCACTGGAGAAGGACTCATTGTGGAGCCTTCAGCCTGCAGAAAGGCTTAATTTCAAAAGAAGGAAGTCTGCACCCATACTGGGTATATTGGCTGTACTTGTGCCCAGCGTAGAGAGCACCAAAACCACCACAGGGTATTTTGACTAGAGGTGTAAGGGATTAGGAGATGTCAGCCAGGTGACAGCTGAGCACTCTCAAATTTGTAAAAAAACTTTTTTGTTTCATGGTTCTGCTATCTTAGAGTGAAATCTGATGCTGAAACTCAAATGCAATTGTTTATTTTTTTGAATGTGCCTGATATGGACGGAAATATTGTTTGCTACTTAGTCCAACAGAAAACATTCCTTAAAAAATAAATAGTCCTTAAGAAACACAAATAAATTGGGTGATAGGCATTCATATTTCAGTTTTATCCTTAACAGTTGTTCTTGAGTCATGCTGTATGGCATGATTACCGTAAGAAAACCAGCCTGTTTTAAAATCTGTCACAGTGCAATTGATTAAGGTAGAAAGAGATTATCCAGCAGTCAAAAGCTTAACTGAGTACCAAGGAGAGCAGTCAGCACATATACACCTGTGTTTGCCAACACTCTCAGTATAAAACAAATGACTCGTTTGGTATCTCTGTTGTGCCTGGGTTCTGTTTTTCTGTGAGTCAGCTCTTGATTTTCTGAAATAGAGTAAAATGAGTAAGAATCAAATTATAGGAAAGAAAGTGTGCACGCTGTGTAGCGTCCAACACTGTTACAGAGAAGAGTGATTATCCAACTTCTTTGTGCTCCTTCATGGCTCTCAATTTCACCTCAGATCCCTTCTGCCGCTGGGTTTCTCCTACAGGAAGGAGTTTTATAAAAACCTCATGAATAACCAAGTCTGCAGTACCACACAAATCGTGACAGTCTTTCTCCTTTCCGATTACTCTTCTCCATTGCATTTATATTCTGTGAGTGCCAAATTGCATTACATAGAACACTGTAAAGGTTTATAGCATGTCTATATAATGAAGGGGATAAAAGCAGTTTTCTATTACTACCACATTAAATTTGGATTGGATTTTGTATTATGAATTATCGTATTGCACATATTGCTAACCAGGAATGTAATGTTCCATTTAGATGTAACTGAGCTGGATGCAAGTGAATTTTAAGCATCTGAAAAGAGAAGGGTGAAAGAGGAGGAAGGGGCATGTGTAACATTTTTTGTTTTTCAGATTGTCTTCAATATATCCAACTGTATGTTAGAATTCTCATACAGAAGCTTTTCACCCAGAGAGTTAAAAAGCTAGGCAGTGCATTTGACTATAGCTGGCATCAGGGCCAGTTTGAAAAATTCTTGGTTGTGACATTTAGAAAAAGAAATAACAGTATTGCACAGAGAACTGTTAAATATGAGAATCCTCTGGCTAGGCAAGGGGCAAACACATATGGATCCATTCTGAAGTGGTATAAAGCCCTACCACAGAAATATATTCTGAAGGCTGAATTTATTCCTCAAGGTTCATTCTTTTTAAATTATTTAAAGAATCATCAATAAAATATCAAGTAAGTCATCTGCTCAAGGTGAGAACCAATGTGTAAATGGTAATGGTAAGGTTGTAGATACATATACAGGATTTAGTTGTAGGTAAGCTAGTGTGGAAGGTAGTTTTTTGAAATAACTTTAAATTTACCTTTGCTTTGATTCGTACAATCTTTGTCTATTTGTACTTCAGCTGTTCGGTGTTACGTAACTGTTCCCTATGGTCTACAAAAACCAGGTTCAGTCTGAGGTTAAACTGTACCTTGTCAAAGCAGAGATGTGACCCAGTATGAACAACTTGTATGACTCCAATTGTTTTCCAGCTTTGTGAATCTTTTGACTCCCTGTATGTGCATGCGTAGGATGAGGAGAGCAGATGTGAGGGAAAGGTCAGGGATGCTGTGAAGTCTGTGAGGCTTTCCTTTTACTTTCATGAGACTTAGATGCCTTCTTAATGCAGATACATAAAAATGTTCCTCAATGAAGGTCAATGTTGTCTATTTTGAGGCTGTGTGTTTGTATGTATAATAATAGGTCTGACATGCAGGACCTGCCTTTGCTAAAATACTTGGAAGTGACAGAATTGTTTTACAGTTTCCTACAAGTGCCTACAATGGAAATGCATGGTGGAAGGCAAGTCTTTCTTTTTAAAGGTTTTTTTCATACTCATTTGTGTTTTTTAAAAGCAAGTCTCTGCTGTGAATGTTGGATTACAGTCCACCTTCTTTTAAATTTTTAGGGCTCTTTAACTTCTAGTGATTGTTGGAGTGACTCTATCTCCTCTTTGCCTCTGTCATTACTTGTTTCTTACCAAGCATCGTCTCTATGAGAGGGATTTACTTGAATACAGATATTTTCCTTGACCAAATTATTTCACACTGTAGAAAAGTATCTCTTCTAACATGATTTAATATGTCCATTAAAATCTCAGCTGGTAATAACATTATCTACTAAGAAATGTTTACTTCCATTACTCATTCAAAATTGCACTTTTTATTTACATTGGTATATATATATATATACACACACACATATATATATATATATATATATAAATAATAGCATTTAGCTGTAACAGAGTTCTTTGCATTGCAGAGTTTTCCCAATGCACTGGAGTATAGAGGAAAAAAAAGGTTGCTTTTTTGTACTGAAGTAAATGATATTGAGGTTGACATTGCAACAAATGGCAAACTTGTGATCAGTCCAAGTTATTATGGTCTACTAGCTATAAAAAAGGGATAAACAGTGATCATTTTCCCATTAAAGGTGGGTTGGCCGAGGCTGTAATAGAGTAAGTGGTATTTAAGATCAATGCCACTATAGATTAACTGTACAATACAGTGAGAGACATTGAGAAGGTTTCAACAGGTGTGCCACATTCTGATGACAAGTACAGAGGAAACACTATCCATGGGCTGAGCCTACCCCTCCTGCCCATAGGCCAACTCATGGGAAAAGAAAAGCCGTAATGGCTTTGTCTAGGGCATAGCCCAAGGTGACTTGCTGCTGTGACTCTTGATCTCTGAGTTCTATTTATCTCCTATTTGTTATCATCCTTTTGCTTGTAGTTGAGAGCTTTACAGGAACTTTGAATTAACAACAAGTAAAAAACGCCCCAAAAACCAAAACAAGCCACCAAAGCCATGTAACTGATCACATTTAGTCTGGTGTGAAAAAGTTTTCCAGAATCATTTTTTTTTTTAATGTTCTTTCTCTGCGTCTGATAGACACAGATGCCCGTGAATCACTTTGCAGCTGATATTGTTCAGTGCTTTTCTCTCTCGGGTGTCTGGTTTGTGCTTGTTCTTGCCTTCCTCATACTTGCCTCTGTTTCATATTTGTGTTACACAGCTTGGAAAGCAATTTGTCTGGCCTGCTCCCTGGCTGAGACACAGTGTGTACTTGTTGTGTACTGGTTGGCAAGTTACCTCAAGGTACGGAGGTTCTGGATGGAAACAGAAAAGGTTGTTACTATTGTATGCTTTGAAAGGGAGATTGGTATCAAATTAATGCTTGTCTGGTGCTAGCATTTTTTGTGTTAGTGCAAACAAGGAAAGATGTGCTCTAGACTGCAGCTGGACATAGGCATTTTGAGAAGACATTGTTTTGGAGTGGAAAGAGAAAGGATACTGGATGGGTAAGTCATGGAATATATGACACACAGCTCAGAGTTAATGAAATAAGGTCATTAAACCCCACCTCTTCAGGAGTATGTTTGTTATGAACCTAGCTGTTCATAGCTAGTTATCCTTCTCTTATTCTAAAGGATAACTAGCTAGCTGTAGCTAGTTATCCTTCTCATATTCTAAAGGATACAGCAGATTTTCATGGGTGGAGGAGAGCATATTTCTGATGTAATGAAAACTGAAATACAATTGAGAGTAAGCTTGAGCATTCCAGAAATGTTTAATTGGAAATGGCAAGAGTCTATGGAGAGCCACAGTTGTTGCTTGTCTGATATTCTCTTGTTTCCACATCCAGGATTTCACAGCAGTCAATTAGTAAATGGTTTGACGTAAAAGCAAATATCTTTCACTGTTAGTTTTGATTTTATTTTTTTAATCTGGTAACAACTTGTGCCTGAATAAAAAGAGAGACTGAGACTTTCACTGGTGAAATATGTGCAAACATATTTCTCCTCCAGGAGGCTGCGGGTGAAAAGGATTTCCAAGGTATTTTGAAGGAGTATTAGGAACCAACTCATGTTCTGAGGTTGAACACGTCTCTCTGAGTGGTTACATACACCCTGTAGCACAGGACAGCAGACATGAACGGCAAGAAAACAGTAATTCAGAAGAAAGTCATGCAACTTGAGCATAGAGGCTACTGGCATAAATAAATGGAACCAATTTACATATGTACATAGAGAACATAGTATGCGATTCCCACCTGTAAAACAGTGTAATGTACTACAGAGGCTTTTTAGTGTGAGAGGAAGGCATCAGAAGCAATTCTGAAACATATAAAACTGACTGTTTGTGTATAATGCTCCCTCAAAAACAGCCACCTGAGAAAAAAAGGCTTCTGTAGGCTTTTTGTAAAAAATAGTAAAGCAGAATACTAACAGAAAACCTGTTGTGCAGTTAGCCCAATATTTACAAAAGGGCTTATACTCCAGAATTCCATTCAAGCAGTAAATCTATGGGACTTGTCTCCCCACTATTCTCAAAGAAGTAATCTTTCTAATGTCAGATACATTAAAACCCTCCAAAAACACTTATTCAGGTACTGAATTCAAATATTATTCAGATAATGATTTATACTCAAAAGCCTTCATAAACTGCACAAAGCAAAATGTACTTCCATCAGTGAAAAACAGATGCATTTTTTGCACAAGAAGAACTGTAAAAATAAAATCAGAACGTTTCACCCACCTTGCATTCCTTTTTTGTATTCTCCAAGTGACCTTATGAATGCAATTAACACATTACTGTTTGTTGATGGAGGTCTATAAAAATGAGCTGTTAGTTACTTCTTGTGGTGTTGATGAAAACCACCATATAGTAGTTTCTGCTTGAGATTCTTGCATTTTCGTCATCATGAAAGTGGATTTTTTTTTTTGCTCTTCGTATTAAGCAAAATGGCCTACTTTATTGTGAGAAATTTTTAGCAACTAACCTAGATACATCGGCCAGTTCTGTAAATTTTGTAAGACTCAAACATCTCACTAAAAAAAAGGCCATGCTGTATGAATGTTAGATACATACTAGTTTTTAGTGTGTTATGAAACCCAGATGAGATGCATGCTTGCCTGGTTTGCAGGATTTTGTAACCATATTAAGAACACTAGCATCATGCCAATAAAGACTCAGTTGAGTTTTAGTAAAGTGATATAATGCATGTGTTAATATTTTAATATAGTATAAGTGCTCAGAGAGACAGTGGAATGTAGTTTTGGTAGGCAAAGATCTGGAGACACTACACTTGTTGGCCAGATCTTAGCTTCCCTTTGGGGTCATGATTTTNTTTTTTTTTTTTTTTTTTTTTTTTTGTGTGTGTGTTCGTATGGAAGAATAGACTTAAGATAGTTCTTTCATGTTTTTATCAAACATAGTTCCTCTTCCAGATTTTTGAGTAATTTCAATGTGGGACTGTCTGGCTAGTGATGTAATGAATCTATTTCTAGGGAGTTAGAGAGGAGCTAATCAGCCAGGTGCACCTAGACCCCCATGTTAGCGAGGTTCTGCCTCTCCTTTCCTCATCCCTGACATGGTTTTACACTGAGTGGAGTGGAATATGGCTACAGCTGGAATTTTAGTCATCTACCCAAAGGTCAAACAAGGCTAAAATTAAGGCAAGACAAGACAAGATGGTAGATTTGATGACCGTTGCACCTGTCAGGAAACCTTTTGTAAGGGACTGGAAGTAGCAGTAGTAGCCACAGTGAAGGAGCCACTGTCTCTGCTGTTTATGTTTAACTTACAGCTTGAGTTACAAACTCAGACAATGCGATGGCTGAGTGACTTAGGACAGGAGGGGCATATTATCATTATGGCTGGCCTGCATAAAAATTCAGAAAAAAACTGCACTCTAGAATTGAATCAGTCTGTTGTGTAAACCAAAAATTGCCTCGAGCAAGAACCCGAGAATAACTTCCATGTTAGGGAGCTTAAGCTACAGTTTAGCAAAGTTAATATTAATGTAATCCTATCATCCTTTATGAAATACTGGAATTAGTACTGTTTGAGAAAATAGAAAGTTAATCAGTATGACACCTACAAAAATGAATACTATTCCCGCACAGAAGATCAGCCAAAGGCAGCCTGTATGTCTTAATCAGGGAAAACGAAAGCAAGACCTCTGGGGGGAACCTGGAGTGGTTGTCTAGGAAACAACAACAAAAAGCCCATTCTGTGACTACTGCTGGTTTACCAAACAGTCAAGGTTCACACAGACAGTGCAACTTTGCAAGGGGCAAATTTTGAGAAGCAGAATCTCTTCTGAGAATTCTCAAATAATAGAAAGGGTTTTTTGAAACGTTGCATAATTTAGACAAACAGGTGTGATTCACAAGGCAAAACACCTGCAGCACCGTAGATAATTCTGAGCCAGTTCTTGCAGCTTGAATACAAATTTTGTGATTTTATGAGTGGCTGATTTTTCCATCTTCAAATCCACAGGTAGATAAACACCAGTGAGAATCAGACACTGACGTATTTATTGGAGATGTTATATCTGTGCATGGTACTTGTTAGACAAGTTGAAAAACCAGTGCACAGGACTGTGCTTTCTCTAATTGCGATGAGGTACTGGCTAAATATGATTAAAACATATATATTTGACTATTTTTTAGATTTCATGCACATCTTGGGTTTCTGCAGATCAATCTGAAGTGTCAGACAACTGCGACACATACCCTTTTATATCAGACACTCTTAGGTTTTGTTCCAGTCAGTTGCTGGTTTTATTTGTGAAAGGCAAAATGAAAGTTCATGAATTAAAACTGAATCTGCAGATTACCTCACCATCCTGGATATCTGCAGTGCCCAGGAGTCTGCAGTAAGGGATGAGCTCTGAAAATTGCCTGGTCAAAGAAGAAAAAAAGGATGGTGTTTGTGTTGGATTTTTTTTCCCTCCAATTTGCAGCAGGGCTGTATTATAGAAGGTAGAGAAACTGAAAGCGTTATTGATTGCAGCGTTTTTCCTGTCGTCTTATTTGACGGATATTTTGGATCAAGGATATTGCTCCTGAAAAGAGTTCTTTGACTGTAGTCAAGAAATAGTTTCCAATGTAATATTACAGACACAGTGAGTGGTCTTCTCTCTGAAGAGCAGGTGTGTGCGTTATCTCTGTGGTGCAGGAGGAAAGGCTGTTACGATAAGGGGTGATCAGTAATGCCAGTTTCCCTGGCATATTTTCTGTCATCCTCCTGAATTTCACCTCCCCTTGAATGTACCCATAGACCACCCCAGCCTGATGGAGACAGGCATTAAGCGGGGCTGAAATCTGAATACAGCGACAGCAATGTAGATCTGTCAGCCCTGTGGCTGGTTAAAGAAGATAGGGAGGGCATTTTGTTTGCAGTTATTTTGGATCTGCTCCGAGCTGTTGCTGCCCAGGCGCAGGTGGCATTTGGCGCACAGATGGGTGAGCTCCTTCCTGCCCTGGGCCTTGCGGGCAGCTGAGCCCTCCCTCAGGCATCTGAAGGAGGCTTATGTGCCCTTCAGCCGCTCTCTTTTCCAGCCAGAATCAAAGTTTCAGGCTTTGTCAACAAGCTTTCCTCTCTGCACAAAGCATCTGCCAGCTCCTTTGCTTCAGACAGATTTTCTCCTCCGAAAGGTCACCTCATCTCCCAGCCACCACCGCTGGCTGCTGATCAGGGTTTCTGTGGAAACTTTTCCTTAGTCATCAATCTAAAGTCTTCCCATACTTTCTTCCTGCTGAGTGCCCTTCTCTAGCAACCTTCTCCAAATTAAAACTTGAGTGATTTGAATGGGAGAATCTTATGCTGCACTGTGCTGTCCTTGTGTTTTTCTTAAGCATCTGCATGCAGTCCTCCTCTTAAATGAATTCCTGCAGGGAAGATGGCTTCACTCTTCGCTGAATCTCTAACTGCTGCATTTTTCTGGAAAGCATCTTTGACATGTAGCAGAGTATGCATGTACCAGCTAAGCAGGCTCTGCCTCAGTGTGAGGGGAAGGGGAAAAGAATTCCATTACCTGCAGGCTTCACGTTAACATCTTTCTCCTTTCAGGTGGAAAGGGACTACCTGCATCTGTTAATCCAATGAGAAATTTTGGCTGGTGCAGATGGGATCAACAGGATTTGGCCTAGGAACATCTGTGTCTAAGGTGGTAAGAGTCTGCCTATTCTTTGGGCAGAGTGCTTTACTGTACAATGAACGCTCAGCCAGTCACATGGTAAATGTTGTTACAAGCGACCTGGAACTTTTTTTTTGTTTGTTTGTTTCTGTGCCTTTTTTAATCAGGCAGGCAGAAACATTTGCTTTGATCAGTCATCTTTCTATTTTCTTCTTTCATTACCCCCAGGTACCAGCTTTTATCATTTCCCACAGCTCCATGCATACAAACACTATAAACAAGGAGTAAAGTGTCTGAGTCATCAGATATGGTTCCTCAGGGAGTCTTGCAGAAGAGAAGTAGATCCTGATTTTTTGCTACTGTTGCTGTGCTTATGTTAAGAATCCCATGACACTGATCTGGTGCTCATTTATATAAGAAACGAATTCATAACCAGATGAAGAAGTTCAGGGAAATCAGAATATTTGTGATCTTCTGGTGGGTTTATGTGCCTGCTAAACAACAGCTACATACACAGCAGCAACTTTTTCCCGCTGGGTTTTAAAGCAAAAGTGGGAAATAACTACTATCATTAACAACTACTAAATTTGCATATTTATTATATTATGACAATGAAGAGCAGGACTGTGAATAAACTAGTGTTATAACTGACAAGGGATGTTTTCCGGATGGTGCCTTATGCAGAATCTTATTTCTGTAACAATTGCTGATTTGATGCCTTTCCAAATGCTGCATTTTCAAGTAGTTTCTTCCAGAGAACCTCAAAACACTCCCTCCAGATTTGATAGCTCTTGCTGTAATACAAATTATGCTTTTTTGCCTCCATTTCTACTCGATGTTCTTTAGAAAACAGTATCCAAAGTCATACATGGATATGGAAACACTCAATGAAAGGTCCATAAAATATGTATTGAATACCCTTCTTCCACTATATTTGCTAAGATAACCTTGCAACCTTGTGATTCATATATATTCCAGGTGTTGTTAATTATTTCTGTTGTTCAAAGAGTGTAAAATAAAGCCAGCATTAACCCAACATTATCTTTAAAAAAAAGCATTTCCAAAAAGCATGAAGACAGCTAAAGCACACTGGTAGTACACTAATCAGATCTAACATCAATATTATATTGTCACCAGAATCTGGTGTACTGTAAATTATTGAAGCTAATCCTGACAGTTGTCCCCTGCAGCTTGTAAATTTAAAGTGCTAAGAGCCTTTAAACAGAAGTTTTTGGCTTGTAGTAATTTTGTAATGGCACTGGACTTATATTACCCATGGCAAGGGCATTGTCTTAAGAAATCTAGTGAGTCCAGGACATGTGCAAGTGGAGCAAGACCTGCAGTGATAGATTTGCTGCAGGTTTCCAGAATTCCCAATACTGATATTTACATTGCTGGGAGAGGCCTACCAAAGATATGGATTCTTTGGTCACCCATTCGTAGTGAAGGCATTTTCAAAGGCCAACACTTACCTGACATCTCCATGTCTACACTGCTGCACACCAGGATGCTAACCCACATGTGGAAAAAGTAAAGGCAACCCTTTCCAAGCCTCCTGTTTTGTATGCACCAGTTGCTATGACTAATAAATGCCAGAAAATCTGCATACCTCTTACCAAACACGGATGGGTCTTTGCCAATGCAGAGTGAGATCTGTGGAGTGCTCTGCAGACTCTGGCTTGATGCTGCAAGTTTGTGTAAGCAGGCACTAGGAAGTATGTTGAAGTGTACTGATGAGTATGTGACCATAGCTCTGTGTTTATAACCTGAGGAAAGAAGTTAGCTGGGAAAGCGTTCAGGGATGTATTACCTAATAGTAATACGTAGCTTATTGGTTGTTAGAAGAATGTAATGAGGATAACATAAGGAAGACAAGAGGGATATACACTGGGCTTACTCTTAAGCTTTCTGGTTTGCTCTGTTTTGAGTTCCTGGTAGTTGTTAAGACAGTAATGACTTTAGAATCATTCTTAATGAAACAGGGTAAAGTGGAAAAGGTGGGAAAGAGTGAAATTCAGATCTAAAAGTAACAAGCTTAAATATTATAGTGAGCCACATATTTTATCTTTAATGGGATGATAAAAAATTAAGGCTTTTGAAATTCAGTACTGTGAAACCATGTATGTGTCATAGCTCAGCAAAAGAAGTTTTTATATGTTTTAGAATTTTAGATATGTTAGTAATTCTACATCAAGTCAGTACTGCTGACAGTGCTACAGCTTTTGTAGTTTGTAACTCTCTACATTTGCAACTAATTTTTATTGAAGTAGTACTCCTACATTAATTATGCTCAGTTTTAATAAATTGCTCAAGCTCCTTGACTTCTGAGTGCAGAGTTTCTAAGAACAGCCATAGCACAAGTACTACATTAGACACAGGCTGACTTTGGCAGGGCAAGAGAAACTTTTTAAATGGATGGATGGCACTGCATTAGTAACTAGGAGTGTGTAAAGATCTCAGGATACTAAGCTCGATTAGGCAGAAGAAATCACAACCAATATTCAGCTGATGCTTATCTGTACCTGTTGTACTGACAGTACCTGTTGGTACTGTAAGAGCATCTTGGAAGCATTTCTGGAGTTAAGACTTGAGTTAAACAGCTATGGAGTGTTTATCCATCACACTGGATTTCAGAAATAAGAGGTGGGAGTAAGTCCACGTCTTATGTAAGTAAGTAGTATGTAAAGAGAGTAAGCGTATGACATGCCTTGACAGAAAATAGAGCAGGTGAGAAATGTTTATTGAACATTATTGAGCACAAGAGTATCCTTCCTGCTTGTGTTAAATGTGACATGGTGTGCTTGAGTGTTTGCAAGTAGATGACTTGATGTTGCTAGACTGGAACGTGTAAAAGTTGAACAGGTCCCCAAAATTGTGATCAACTCAACATTTAAAAGAAAGTTCCCAGTGGTTTTTTTCCTTAATTTTGTGGGAATATGAGCTAAAGTGCTGCTGATAGATTGTCTTTGTGGGTTGTTTTTGGATATTTTTGGCTATTTTAATAGACTTAATATTTTAGTATATTTTGATTTAAAGAAAAAAAGCTGAGATTCTTACAAAGAAATATATTAAGCATCCCTCTCAAAATAACAAATCTTGATGTGTGCATATTGTTTATATGCTGGTTCTTTTCCCCTTTTGTAGCCTGCACCTCAGTAATATTCTTAGACTAATGTTGTTTCTTCATCCAGATTACAGTTCTCATAATTTTCCCTCAAAACCTTGTTTGTTTTGTTTTGCACCTCTGGTAGAGTGTGTCAAGGAATAAAGCTTTGGAATCTCAGCTATAAATTTGGGTTGATATTAGGGGTATTAGTAGTACTTCAGATGTGGGCAAGCACACTGATAAATACTACCAATTTCCTGTGCTTCCTTCTCTGTGATTTTGTAGTTTGTGAGACAAGAAAACAAACAAGTAAGAAAAAGCCTCCAGAGCTCTTCTATTTCTCTGTATGTTTTGTTTCTGAAAAATTTATTAGTGAAGAAAGCAATTCAGAATTTCTTAAGGTTTGCCTAACATATGCACTCAGTGGAATGGGATTCTAGCTGTAGTGACTTGATGTAAAAACCAAACCTAATCTTGACAAGGAGATTTGGTAGTCAGGATTTTGTATGTCTGCAATATTAGCCTTCCAGGATAAGAAATACAAAAGCACATCTCTTTTAGAATGCATAACTCTATGTATCTAAAAAGTTGAAGCCTGTGGTTATACAGACACTGTGATCATTAGATCAGAAAGGCATTCTCTTTGAAAACAAGTAAGACAGACAGCTTTTAATGATATGAATAAAAATAACTTGCAAACAAGTAGATTCTTACAAAATAACCTTGTCCCCATTTGTTACAAAGGACTTGAAGTTCTGTTTTCAAGAGGAATGGAATTTTCAGAGTAGAATACCAGGTTATTGATGATATTGTGTGACATCTTGTTCCAGCTTGCCAGCTTAAAGACCAGTAAGCAAATGGCTGCCAAGCAGCATGGCCACCCAGAGTGTGAAACCAGTTTGATGAGCCTTTTATTACCACTGTATTTTCTTTAACAAAAATGGAACACTAAGCAGAACTGAGACCAGAGGGTGCCAGAATAAGATTTTATTTTTCATGAATATTTTATGCTGAGTGTCAAGGGAAGAGGTTATGTGCTTATTTCAGCTTAAGTACGTGTTTTGAACAGGCTTTGGACAGATGACTTCCAGAGGTGCCTTTCAAAATAAAATTTCCTCTGTTTTCTCTGTGGTCGGTGTAACAACAAAGTGTATCTGTATGTATGAAACAAAGTGAAATGGTCTCTGATATCTGTAGACAACGCTGTGCACAAGTGGATGGGCTGCCCCTGCTGATGGGCTTTGATGTGACTGTGCCTTGGCAGTTGATGTCCCTTGCAACCCCTTGCTTACTGAAGAACTTGTCACAAAGTATGTGAATCTGGAATGAGTTTTACCATAATTTATTTTTGATGCTGTGTCTTGGAGCCTTAAAGTCTCTTTTGTTGTGTATAGTATGTTTTAGTTGGTCAATTGGATTTGGTTTGTTTCTGATGAAATTCAGTCAAAGGAAGTGACTGGCAAACTGCTTATTTAAGGTTTGTATATGTATTATTTTGCCAGGCAGCGATGTGAAGGACAGTATAACTAGTCACCATGTGGCATAGTTCTCTTGTTGGCATATAACTATGAAAATATGTCAGTGAGCTAAGGTTACTTCTTTTTCTCTGGCACATCAATAAATAGAAGTATTACATATGCTTAGAGCTGTAATGTGATTATGTCTCCACAGGATACCAGGATTTAATGTGTTGCATGGCAAGTTTAACATACAGTATTATGCTCTTGCTTACTGTGTTTTCAACCACCCTTGGTTGAAAAAGTTGAGCTGCCAGTAAAAATAACCTATATCTCATTTGTATTTTACAAAATGAAAAATGTCATTGATAGTCATGGAGGGGGTTTCACAGTCAATGAGTAATATTGTGGAAGAATAATCAGTCAGATGTTGGTCTATCATATGAATCTAACAAATGTATTCATTTGTCTGTAACAAGGTAATTTGGCCACCTTAATCTAAGTTGCCTGTGATGGTTGTAACACAGACAATAACCCCATTTGATATTTAGTTTCCAGCCAAGAGAAATCAGCGTTATTTAAAATTATCAATAATTGGGAGATCATATCAAAACAGGGCCTGAGAATGCTATTCTAGCCTACTTTTCCCAGAATCCAAACTAAGAATTCCCAGGAGCTTTGTTAATTTTGTTGTGATCATAAGCAGATTTCAGACTGGATCAGAAGTTCCAGTATGCTTTTGCATCCCTCAGGCTGCTGCTTTTTGCCCTGTTCGGTTCTGATAGCTCTATGTACTGACAGTTCTTGTACATACAAAGGAGAAAGCTGTTTGGGGGGCAGTTGTTAGGTTCCTCCTAATGGATGGTTGCCAAAATCACTCTTCCCTGAGTTGTTGCCCTGTAATTCTCAGTGAACTCTGTAATACTGCAGGTCAGTCTGTGTTGAAGTGGAAAAACCACTGTGGCTGAGGATGGGCATCTGAAAGCAGAAATATGCAAATGTGTTTGAAATATGTAAGTCTCTATGCCAGCATTTGCTTTCAGGAGTGCCCTTTTTCATCTGCACATCCATTTTATTCTCTCTTCTTCCAATATAAAAATAACCAATCTTAAAGAATTGCAGGCACTGTATTGTAGGACTTAAGCAAGCTGTAATCAGCAGACAAAATAACCAGCAGTTAATCACTTTCATTCCTGTTCCTTTGCTCTAAAGCACCACATGGTTGTTGTAGCTATTGACCATCACGAAAGGCACACTTCTGACACTGCAGCTCTCCTGCCATTTACAGTAGCGCTTAGAGCCTGCAGTAGCTTTTCAAGTGAGGCTGAGGCTGTCAGCTCTGTTAGGATATGTGGTTCAGAATATCAGGTTTTCATGTTGTATAACATCAGCATTGTTTGCTGAGGCTTTTTCCTAGAGCTTTGACTGAAGCACTTAAATGTGGTGGTGCTCAACTAGCTTTGCAAATTTGATCAGTTGTTTGCTGCAACAGAATGAAAAAAATAATCATGTTGGTATTGGGGATCTGAAGAAGTATTATAGAAATACTTGGCAAAGTAATTTTTTTCCTAAGATAGGAAACCATCTTCTACTAATGGGCCTCCCAAAATTTGGGTAACTCATGTAGTGGACGAAAAGTGAGGGCTTGTAAGTTTGAAAAAAACACTGACAAACACAGAACTTGCAAAAAGAAATTTGTGCAAAGATTCTGGCCCAGCCAGATTGTTTTGTCTGGAACACTGTCTTCCAGAGGTGCTGCCTTGTTGTCTCTCTTCAGCCTTCAGCTGCATGGAATTGCAGGGGGAACTGAGTGCGTTGGCTATTGGCACAAAAATAAATGTGTCAGGCTACAAATTCTTATATCCACAATTGTGGTGAAAAATTAAATTTGAATGAAGCTTGTACAATTCCTCTGTGTGGCTGGGATGTACTCTGCAGCAGAGAAATGTTAATGCTTCCTGTTGCTTTTAAAATCTGTGCCTCGTTTTGACTGTGGGTTTCAGTCTTCTGAACAAATGCTTTTGTTCTGCAACTCGCTCACTCATCTGGATTTCTTCAGTCATATTGTACCACCTGGAATGGAAAGAAAAGGAAATGTTTACTGGAAATTGCTATCTGCTGGAGGTGAATTATCAGATCCACTTTTCTTGAGACAACAAAAGCTTTGAAAAGAGCTTTGTAAAGATTTTTACAATTTGTAGCTTGTTGCCAGGTTTAATCAATACCAGTGTGGAGGCTTTCAGGTGGACCTTTCTGCAAAGATCATTCAAAGTTTGATAGCTGATGGAGATGTCTCCAGTGTATGTTGTGCTAAATGGCAATGCTGAAGAGGCTCTCTGTGTCTGAAAGTAGGCTCTGATAAGTTTTTTAAAATGCATGTGTTGAGCACAAATATGAACAGTGCTTTTCCTCATGCTTTCTTCTGCTACATGCATACAGCTCTGAATGAAATCTCCACTGCTTTCTGATGTAGAGTGCTCTGTGTTGTGTGACAGTGATAAAGAGAGCAGTGATCAGACTTACTGATCCAACCAGGTGATCAATATGCATTGTGATCTGACCAGCTGTGGAGCTGTTCTTCAAGGGCAGAGACTTCTTTGTCTTTTAGAAGAAGTATTGTAAACCTGGGAACCAGACTAATCACCCACTGTGTCTTAAGCAGAAGGTGGTATGATGATCTATAGTGTATTCAGTGTCTCAAGGCAGCATTTTGCTTTCCTCCTCTCAATTTCCCTTAAATTTCCCAACAGAAAGTGGAAAATATACTCTTGAGCGTGAAGTCAAAAGCATATAGTGAGTACAATCACAATCTGCAGCATACCTACCTGGGAGTTTCGCTTTAACATACAGTGTAATTAATGTGTAAAGATGAGGGAGAGCTTTAAATATGCAGTGCTGATTATGATGCATGGTAAGATCATTGACAGCTGATTAGAAACTTCCAAACTCGTTCAGCATTCAAAGGCTTTTTTGTAATCAAATATAAATTTCAAATCTATGCCTTTGTATGTAACATTATTATGTAGATTCTGTTTTCAGTGACATCTACAGACCAGAACTTTAGAGGATTGAGTGTTGACTTGTTTCCTCTTCCCCTAATTCCTGTAGAGTAAGCATAAGAGCTTTTGAGAAAGTTCAGCAATTTAATTCACTAACCAAATGCATAAATGTAAATACAGAACATGGATTCTTTATAAAGAAAGGCTAGAAAGGACATGTAGGAAAGGATATAAAGGAATATATTCTTGATAAAGAGAACATTGTTATCCTTTTATCACTGTTCTGTAGCTCACATAAGAGCTGCCTTTCTGTCTTTCTGTAGTTCCTGTTTTTTGAGGTGAGTGTTCCTTATTTTCCCAGTTGTCTCTAAGTAGTACTGTAGCTGAAAACTTCTGAAGTACACAATGGCTGAGGAACCAGTTTCCCCAGCCCTGGACAGACTTCTTTGAGCTTAGGACTTGAAGGCTTTTGCTGCTTGAATGGCTCCTGCTATTGAGGAGAGCTGGCACCTTAGCTACCTGTCAGCCAAGGAAAGGATCCTGCATGATTTTGACTCTTGGTGGTACCTAGTGACATAACTATGGGCTAAAGGTCATGCTTTTTGACCAATCGTAGGTGAAAGTGGTTGAATTAATTAGCTGACACTACAAAATTCACAAGGTGGTTTGTTGAAGAGTGTATTACCCTTTCTGAAATGAAGCAGTATTGCTTTGTATGCAAATAACTCAGTCAGCAGTTTATCCAAAGCATACTCTGAAATGTGGTCCATAAAAATGTCATGCAGCATTTGGTGGGCCTTAGTTCAGAGCAGTAATGTCCTAATTTACAAATGGGGTAAGGAAATAAAATTGTCTGGGTGATGCTATATACTAGCTATTAAATTCCCCCAGTACCTTTGCTACTTTTAACACTGTGCTTAGTAAAATTTAATGTCCAGTAGCAGGGATGATGACAGGTTGGCGTTTCTGAATCCAGCCCTTCCAAACAATTTGATACCAGGTCAAGTAATGAAATTAGAATATTTTGGAGGATTACTAAGATTTTAATTTCCTCCTCCTTTGATGTCACTTAGAAAGTGGCTAACAATTCCAGCACATCAAAATGTTTTTGAATAATGTTTCTGAGGGCTTTTAGAGTCTTAATTTGAGTGAAACTTGGTTTGACTTTGCAAAGGCTGTAAGACTATTCAAACTTTTTTACTAAAAAGCTTTCTTTGATAAATGGTTATTTTTATCAAGACTTCTAAGTGCATTAAAATGCATTAGTCACATGTCTTGTTCAGTACTCATCACTGAAATATTAGCTTCTCAGGGCTGCGGTGATAAAAAGGTGCAATGCACTTGACTACTCGGTAGTACATTACTCGCTGTCATGGTACCAGTTTTCAGGGAGAGCTCAGTCAAAGGAAGTTAGGTCTGTGGGAAAAAATATTTTAAAATCTAACAGTCTATTATTTTTTCTTCTTTCTTCTTTTCTAAGAGCCTGGATGTTGACAGCTGGCTTGACAATTCCCTTGACTATTTCTGGGCATAGGTGTTAATTTAAAATAATTTAATTGAATCTCAGTTGACACCATCAGTGTCTGAATTCACAAGAGCCTCCTGGAAAGGCAGCTTATCCAGTTCCCTGCTCAGTGTTTTGCACTCTGTTTCAGGATTTTGAACAAATCCTATGCACAGTTGGAGGCCCTTTTAGGTTTCTGCAGTGAAGAAGCTGCACATAATTTAGTTTTCTGGTAGCATTAGTGAGTCAAAGATGATCATAAATGATGAAGAAAAGGTTGTCTGAGTTCCTCAGTTAAGAAAGAAACAATACTGATGATTGACTCTGTATTTGCTGGGTTTCTACTGTGTTAAAAACATCAGATTTCAGTTTGTTTTTTTTCTTTTAGCCTGACTGTTCCTGATAACTGGAAGATTCTCAGGGATGCCCTTTTTCCCTTCCTCACCTTGCAACAGACACATCTTTGTTAAAGAAATGGGTGGTTATGATTTGTTTAGGCAAACTCTTTCCTTCTAATGTTTCATGCTACTCCAGGATTTTCATACAGAGAAGACAGCTCACATTTAGGGCTGCAGATGGGCTGACAGGTCAGTGCAGAGTAATAAAGACCTAAATGGCATTTATCCATGCAATCAAAGTCATACCAAAAAACCCTAAAAAGCTGCATGTTCTGGATTATTAAAAAAAAAACCAAAACACTAGCATTTACAAATATTTTTCTTACATGTTTAAAGTAATTTCTACAACTGTGCTAATATACAGACTTCTTACAATGGAATGTTTCTACAGCTTGCCATTAGCACTGATATAAAGAGGAAAAAGAGACACCAGAGAAGAAAGCTATAAAACAGTAAATTGAGAAACCCCAGAAACATGTACCTAAGACCAAAGTAAATTGCAGCAATTATCTTTCACTTCTTAAATGTATATAGAGAACTTTAAAAAGAAATTTGCAAAATTTCAGCCCATAAAGCTGTAAGTTCAGAAGGTAATTATTACATTAAGGATTTATACATCCAGGACTGTGTTTTTCTTCACTGGCATGCAGTTCTAGATATCAGATCTCAATACCTAGATCTCAGAGTAAGAAGAGATGATTCATTTCTTTCAAATTATATTAAAGAGTCATTAAAATTAAAAATGGGTTATATTTATAGAATAATTATCTTTAAATACATTTATTATTTTGTAAAAAGCAGTAACTTTCACCAGCTAGTCTGAAAGTACTAACACAATACTGTGAGTGAACTGGGACGTATTTTTAATATTATTCTGAGAAGTGTTGAGTGCTGCCATCCAGAAGCAGTTTGATCTCTGTCTCATTAACAGACCTTTCTTAAGATGTCTCAGTTAATGGGAGAAATAATTAAATATTATTTGTATAGTGGTATTTGAAATGGTGAGAAGCCACCAGTAATCTGTCTGGGCAGATGAACTGCCCAGAGAACACTCTACCTGAAAGATGAAATTTTGCGCTGGGAGTGTGCTTGAAGCTCTACTTTTGCTTGTGTTTGAGAGAGAAAGTGAAGACAGCCAGTGAAGAATGAGAGAAGTAATCAGTAGTAATGTGAAGGATTATGCTCCCTGGAGAAAGAGATCTTCTGTTGTAAACAGACAGTTTTACAGCCCAGAAATACTTGGAATTAGCAACCAATTGTTCGTGCTGAAGGAACCAACTAATTCTGATACTGGCTGGAGCCGGAGCATGAATGTCTGTCAGATCTCTCAGTCTGTTTTCACTGTGTTGTCTGGTTTACAGCCAACTACAGTTTTTCTGCTAGGCTCTGTTGGCCTGTGTGCTAGTTTCAGAACAGTATCTTCACTGTTTCAGTCCCCAAGGGCAGTGTCTACACCAGAGTTAATTAAGACTGGGAATGCTAATCAGCAGGTCTTTCTTTAGCTGAGATATTTCTAAGACCTTAACTGCAGTCACTGTGTCCAAAGTTAAGTGACTTTTGCCTTCTAGTGTTGTGGGAGACATTGACACAGTGCTCCTGTATCACAGATCCTGGAGTCTGCAGTGCCAACATTCCTTACAATTGGAATTTCTGAATAGTGGCAAGTTCATTCCTGGATAGCATGGCTTCAGATATCTCAGGATAAGGGTTGCATAATTGAATTCTATACCAAATACCCATCCTGCATCTGCAAACGGTGAAACGACAACCAGACTCTCTGCTGCTGAACATGTAAGAAAAAGGACGTGGAGCAATATCATGCCTTTCTTTGCAGAGAATTAGATTACATCTATGAATCATAGCATGTGCCTGTTTTGAGGTGCTGAGACCTTGCTTAGGCAGACTGCCCTAATGAAGGCATCTCCGCTGCCCTTATGGCATGTGCAACTGGATTTCTTTCCAGATTGTACTATAGGAGGACAGAGGGAAGTAGTAGCATCCTGAAGAGCTAGGAAGTAGGTAAATGTCATAAAGTATTGCCAGTTGCAACTGATAGCTGAAATCAGCAAGGGGAAGAATGATTTCCTTTTTGCTTTAAAGAAAGGGAAGTGGGATGAGAAGCAGGGAATCCAGTGAAAGTAGTAAGCAATAAATGTAAATTTGCATCGTGTGATGTTCTCTAAGAGTATGGAAATTTCATGGGTAATGTTTTACTTCCACGGGAAGTTTTGTGTTTGTATTTAATTTCTAGGAACCCAAGGGCAAAACAAAGCAATTAAAATGTGGAAGACTTAAAAATAAACTTCAGAAGCTTCAAGTAAAATACCTTTAGCTGATTAGTGGTACAATGCATCTTTAATGAGAAATAAATTAGGATTGCTTTATTTTGTAGGAGGATAAGGAGAGGCGTTAGATACTTGTGTTGATAACAGAGGCCTTCGAACTAATCTAACACTAGGAGCTGCTTCTCTAGGAAAAAAGTGGGACACTCCTATGTGGCCCTAATGCAGAGATAAGAAAAGCAGTGAAATAAATAGATCTGTAAAAGTCCTTTCACTAAAAAGCTTATTGTGAGGTGAATTTTGATAGAGTCCCATCACTCTCTTGATGTGTTTAGACTCATCCCTTTGACATGCATCCTGTTCCTCCTGCTTTTTGTCAATTTGTTTGTTTATCTTGATGTCTGGTTTTAATGCAAACTAATTTATATTGAAAAATTCAGGCTGTAAAATTTAGAATTAACTTTGAATGTCCCGCATGTAAAATATGTATTTATTTACCCTGCATTTACCCACAGCAAACAACATTCTGCTGAAAACAGGACTCAGAAATACACTTTACGAAATATTTATTCTCAGTTATCTTACCGTGGCAGTGTACCAAATGAAGGGGATAAGAAAAGTCCTTTGATTGGGAAGATTGGCAGCATTTATGGTTTTACATGAATTGGATTTTAAATATGCACTTATTATCTGGGTTAAATTGCTACAGAGTGAAAAGGAATGCTGTTCTCTAAACAATAATTGGTCTATTTCAGCTTTCAAATTGGGTCACAGTAACAGACAGCATTCTCCCTTCTCTGTTCTTTCCTTTTCTCTTTTTTCTTGCTTGCTTGAAAAAGTGAGTGAAATTCTTAATCATTACTGTGGTGAGGCACTGTGCTCATAAAAAGAATATTTTTTTCATGAAGGATAGATCTTCTTTCTTACCTCTTTTCATGGTATGGTATTGTAAGACACCTTGAATAAGACTGAACAAAAGATGCTGAAGTGCATTGAGCACAGCAATCCCAGTGACTGCTGGAATGTATTTTTGGTGATGAACACTTCACCTGCTGCATAGGTAAAATTAAATATATCACATTTAGTAATCTTACACTGTTTGACGGTTATCCTATTTCTGTAAGTGCTTTTTAATCACAGCAGAAGAACTGGGGATGGAGGGGAGATGACAGTACTGGCCTGCAGAGCTCATGTGCTACATTGCTTCTCTCCAGTTATATCTCAGATTACTCTAATTGAACAGGTCAGGTAGACTTAGGGATAGAGGGAGACATTGCCTCTTCCAGGGTTCACCTAACCTTACTTAGGTAAAGGTTAGGAGTCTGTGAACTGCCTAGTAAGGCTCTCCTCAGCTCAGATTTGTGAAATAAAAGAAGCAGATCTATTGTCGTTGCACTCTGTGTCCTGTTCACGCCCTCGTGGTGTGCTGGAAAAGCCACATCCTTCTGTGGCAGGAGTGCCTTTGTGTCACGTGTATCCAAATACAAGGTATTGGTTTCCAAGCTGGTGTGCTGTTGGCAAGTTATTCAGAAAGTGTCTGGACAGGCAGGTTGCCATAGGTGGGACTGCTGCTCTCAGTTGATTCGAGCAGGATGAGGTACCTGCCTGTGTTTCTATGCCTCTTTTGTATGGAAATGAGTGAGCAAGACCGGAGTAGGCAATGCCCTTACCAGTCTGTTTCAAAGGCCACATTGTGTTTTTAACACTATACCTTTCTAACCAATATTCAAGAAAGATAAGGCCAGATTTAGAAGATGCATGTTTCAAATGCTGGCTACCCAGAAGTGGCATAACAAGACTTTTCTTTTAAATAGGATGAGGCTGTAATGGGTCTCCTAGAGGGGAGAAGAAAGAAAAAAGCTGTTTATTAGTTGAAATGTACTAAACTACCTGCATTTGACAAAGTGCTAAGAAAGGAAATTGCTTCCAGAGAAACAAATGAAAATGTCAATTAAAAAAAAATAATGGCCCTCTGGATTGTGGTTTTTTTGTGGTTGTTTTCTTCTTTACAGAAGTGCTTGGTATGTTTGTATTACTTGAAAAGCTTTTGGTTTGTTTCTGTTGCTTTAGTTATGTGGTTTGCATAGTTCTGGATTTCTTTCCCTCGTGTGTATCTGTGTGCTGCATCAGTGTTGGATTTCATTTAGAT
Source organism: Psilopogon haemacephalus (assembly GCA_013396835.1). Classification (NCBI taxonomy): domain Eukaryota; kingdom Metazoa; phylum Chordata; class Aves; order Piciformes; family Megalaimidae; genus Psilopogon; species Psilopogon haemacephalus. Next base: position 951,714 of record VWZI01023957.1, on the reverse strand, counting down.
TGGAGGCTAATTTAATAGTCTAGGCTAATGCTTTTTTCTCCACATTCTCTACAGGGCATCTTCAAATGAAAATGTATCTGGGAGCACAGTGCCTGCATTTATCAGCACTGAACTGCCTAATCTGCAGATGACTGAGGAACAAACAATTAATAAAACCCTTTTATGTTGGAGCAAATGGCAATAGAAAGGGTGCAAATGACTCGTGAGACCTTGCTCCATAGTGAGGGGAAATAATTTGGCTTGCTGAAACAGCTAAGCTGAACAAACTCCTCCAAAAAACACTACAAATCTTTCATTGTCTAAGACCTCCTTGTTAGCTTGCTGCTAGTTGCGTGAAGCTAACAGCATCCATTGCTCTTTCAAGCTGCCCCTGGAATAAATGTGGTGGATGTGGAAGCTGCCATGTGGCTGCTAGTTTTAGGGGAAATGGAGCTGTAGCATCAGATTCACAACTTGGAACTCACATGCTTGGCTATAAAAAAAGGCTTCTTCCATTAGCTCTTTTTAAAAAAGTGGATATCTCACATTCACCTGAGAAATTTGCTCCTCTGTTGGCTGTTATTTTGGTAGTGGTTCTTGGTAACTAAGACTGACATGCTGGTAGCCTAAACCACCTGGTACTGCTGTCTCATACCTGCCAGGTGATATCTCATATGTCAGCATGGTGTAGAGAGAGAAAGAAGTTTCTGGTAACTGTAGAGTATTAGTGAAGAGGAAACTCTAAAACTTCCAGTGCATACCCAGCATTTCTGCATGGAACTGTTTATTGTGAAATCATAGGTAATGGTAGGGTTTGCCTGGCAGGCAGACTTGCTTGATACCTCATGTATGTGTAAACCTTGCCCTTGCTATAAAGGATATTGCTGTGCTCAAGTAGCAGTTGCAAGGGAGGCTTAATGAGAGCATTAAGGAAAGAGGCTTATTCACAGCATTAACATTAGCTGAAACAATGATGTGTTAGCCTGCAGTGGCTTGTACAGTGACATACATAGACAGAGGAGCTATGCATTTTAAAACAGAGAAGTGCTCAGGGTTTAATACTGTCTATTTGCTTATGTTAGCTGTGTTCTTTGTTCTCACAGCAGAATAAAAACAGCTACTTAAGGATAATGTCTGGGAAAAGGAGACAGGAGAAAACAAGTTGCTGTGCTGAGGTAAGAAAGGCATTGTTGAAGCAAATAAAGATGTTGGAAGAGCCTTTACGTCTCCCACTGCCCATTCCCAATACAAAATGTGATTAATTCTGAATACTGTGGTGCTATCTAAACATTGCCTCAGTTAAACCCAGCAAGATGAGATGCTGGCTCCAAAGTAGCTAGGCAAACAGTGTGCAGACAGAACCTGGTCAAGCAGTAGTGAATGGTTTTGGAAAGATTTGGAGGAAGAGTGTTCTTAAATTGTTTACACTGACACTGGCAACCCAAAAATTGGCAAACCAAAATTAATCTCAGAGGTTTTGTTTTTTCTTTTTTAAAGTAATTTGTCTCCTGTTGATAGGTCTCCACCTCAGCTTATGCTTAATAATGTAGCATTTTGTTACCTCCACAGGTTGCTCTGGTGTTTTAATATGAATTTCCCACATTTAATAAGAGTCATCAGGGGTTATCTCAGCCTTTTAGCTGCACACAGGAAACCAAAATTAATTGTGGTGACTTGACTTCCCCCTCCCCCCCCACCTTGAGCTCACAGAAATGTATGAGGCCTCACTTGCTCTCTGTTGCATCAGCAGTTTGAACTTCTAGTGACATCTTGTCTTGAAATCACACATATGCTGACAAAGTTACAATTAGCAGCCATTCTGGAGATAGAAAAATAATGTCCTCAACATCAAAAGGGGTTTAAAAATGATAATTAGTGTCTCCATGGGTGGATTTTTTTCATATTTTAATATGAATTATTTTTCTTTATGTAAACATGATGTAACACTGTGACTACCAGGACCTCTGTCATTTCAAATTAGTTAAGAAATCACTCTTCATTCTAAATTAGGTAATTATGCTAAGAAAAGTGATCAAAAGAAATTTGTCATGCTATTAAAAAAAAGCACATTATTGTTTTTTTTTTCCCCTTTGCTTCATACAGCAACATGCTGTGGTTAAAAGCTCTTCCCGTGTGTTACGCAATTCATTCACTTCATATAAATGAGAAATTGGGTGGAAGTTCTTAGCTGGCATTCAAAATAAGAAATGTTTTGGGGCAAGAATTTTATGATTCTTAGAATCATTCTATGATTCTAAGTTGCATTGCAAGGGCAATAATTTATTTCATTGCCAGGGAAATGTTTCTTTGTTTTTCCACTGGCTTAGATTTGGGATGCCAAGTCTAGTATGTGTGTTAACACACTACATTTGTTAAGCTAAGACTGTGGCAAAATGAGCAAGTGAGGAACTGATGATTACCCCTGCTTCTTTCAGGCAACTCTTAATTCACCAAATGAGGCATGAACTCAGAAGAAAGTAGTATAGAAGCCAATCCCTCATTTCAGCCAGTGGTATCTTCATCAGAATGCCATCCCAAATTATGCACAAAGCTTGCTGTTCTCTCGAAGTTAAAAAACAAAAAACCAAAACCTTCCATGTTGCAAATATAAGATTTAAGAGAATATTTTTCATCATGCATCGAGATTAGTCACAATTTTCATCAAATCTTTAAGGATCTACCTGGGTTTGTCTATTTCACCTTCAGTAGCAGAAAGCACATTCTTTGGGAGTGTCTGTCCTCACAACTGGTGGGACAGAAAGCTAGGTGAGAGCCTAGGCAATGTGTGTAGCTACAAACCACTCTTGTTAGCTCCCCACAGCTGACACAGGACAAGAAGGCATTTAATAAACATCGGCAACCCAGCTTTACATTAGAAAATGCCAAAAGACAAGTTTGGGTAATATTTTTACACATGAACACAAGAAGATATTCTTAGAGAGACATTCTTAAAGAAATCAAGAATTTGTAATATAGAGAAACCTTTATTTTTATAATACAACTTCAGCTTTGTGCTGAAGTGATACCCTCATAACAAAATGCCACAGAACTTCCTACACTGAAATGACACTTGAGTGACCAAAAAAATTATGCTTATATAAAAGTGTATTTTGTTTACTAGTACACTGTAACTCAGAAAATAAAATGTTAGAACACTCTATACCACTACTAGTAACCTTCTTATATATGTGGAGACTTCCTCCCAAAGTTGTGCCTCAGTATCCCCAAGCTTCACATACTCCCGTTAGCTCAGGTCCCTCTGCTGAACTTCTTCAGCCTTATGATGTAACTGGACTGAACGATTTAAGTCTTAGAGAGACTTCCCTCTGCAAAATGTAAACCAGTGTCATCTCACTCCTGAAATTGTCAGTTAGTTGTGATTACTAAATACCTCCCAGCCATGCAGGACCAATTTTTAAAAGTAGTGGCTCAAAGGATACCCAAGCAGAGAAGCTTTTAACTTCCAGTAAAAGTGGGCACTTAGGTACCTACATATTTCAAATTAACATAGCCTTAGAATTTCTCATTTCCCAGGTGTTCCCTTGAAAAGGAGACTGAAAATGTTCAGCTTGGCAAAATCATGTGGAGCATAAATGCAAAATAATTTTCTTTCTTTCTGAATCAGATGCTACCTCTGCTTCAGCCACTGCCATGGGGCAGGAGTCCTCATTTAGTGCTGCCTATCTGCAGCTGCATCACCGGCGCAAAGAAATGTGACAGGGGTGAATTTAGAATCTCACACATGCCACAAATCAAGGTTGAAGGAGCCTCCCAGAGAAACTGCTGTGACTAGAATGTAATAGAACTGACTCTTCAGCACAGCATTTCATCCCTTTCACCATATTTAAGCATCTGTCACATCCTCTAGGGAACTATGTTGTTTGTGACTGAACAAAAGGGACAGAGAGAGTGCCTTACTTTCTCAGCCACTCTCGTTTGTGTTCTTCCTTCTTCAGGTGCTAAAGCTGCGCTGTGTCTATGGCATGGATTGTAATATGCTCAACAAAATACTCAGAAAATAAAACCAGGTATGTGTTAATTACACAAAGATGTTTTTTGGGGCATGTATTTAGCAATAAACAAATCAGAGACACTAAAAAAAAAAAAAAAAAAGGTGGATTTCAGCTTACACATTTCTTTCTATATAATTTATTTTAAAAGACTTTTTCCGGTGAGGAAAATATATTTTTTAGGATCTTCAGCACTCGAAGCTGTGTAACATTACAGTAAGGCACTCTTAAATTGCATTTTGATATCAAAGGTTTCCCCTCGTGTAGAAATCAACATGACTTCTGATAACAATAGAGAATATTCTCCCCATACAATTATTCCCACTTCTGAAGCTATAGCAAGAACATAAGTTAACATAATGGCAGTCAAACTTGAAAATGTTCTGCTTCTGTGAGTGGCATCTATATATGCTTCATCTATAGACATTTCATTACATAAAAGTAGGATACAATGGGAGGGAAGCCAGGCTGTGACAGAATGCTCTCCTGTTGCTGCCGGCTCTGAAGAGCTAAGAAAATAAAGTATGAGGAATGGGCAAAAATACAACCTCTAGGTAACAAGATCTGATCCAAAGGTTGCTAAAAGTCAGTGGGAATCTCTCGATTTTAGAGTTTTTGAGATATGTTTTTATAGAGTTAAAAAGTGCCCCATTTTTATTGTCAAGAGTGCAACAGAAACGACTAAATGTATTGATTTTAAAATACCCTATGAACTATAAAACTAAACCAGACCTGACTTGAAGGGCTGTCCAGAAGCTACAACGCTCACTCTTTCATACGCTGCTGGATAAGACCTCCTTGTTAAGAGAGAAAAAGTGAAAATTCTCAGAACAGTTCTTTTCATTGATAGATTGCCACACTAATTCTGCTATTCTTCCAGATTTCCTCACAGGTCTCATTTCAGAAAGAGAAACCTGCCAACAACTTTTTTGTTATTTAGGGTGATAACAAATTGAGAGAAATCTCAGTCTTCAGCCTAGGGAAACTTTCTGAAGCTGTAGTCCTATATGGAAAAAAAATCACATAATTTGACACAAGCTAATTTTACTTAGCAAGCATATCTAGCAGCTCTTTCTCTATGCCTCGGCTGCTCAGCTCAGTCAAACTGTAGTATCTATGAACAATCTTTTCATCTGTCACAACAACCACTCGAAGCCCATGTGTGTCTTCTCCCAGCTGGCATCCTATTGCTGATGAAACCACCATTTCCAGTCCTCTGTAGGATCCCCCAGCATTCCTATGGTAATGTCCAGAAAATACAGCTTTAATGCCTGGTTAAAGAAAAAAAAAAAAGAATGCATTTAGTTAGCAGCTGCAGTCTATGTATGAAATGTGTTTACAGTAAATACTGTTGAGGTTTTCTGCTGAGGCTTTCACAGCTGCTGTGCTTGCAGAGAAAGTTCTGTATCAAGTACAGTTACAGGTGTTGTGTTATCTTCATCCTTGAATGGTTCATAAAGTGTAAAATTAAATCATTTACTTGAGATTGCATTTTAAACAAATAATTAGTAAACATAAATTGTTGTAATAGTAATAATTAGTAAAATCTTAATTCTGCTCTGCTAGCTCTGTTTAGGGTTACTGGTAGCTGACTTCTTTATGCTTACTGCAAGGTGTATTTATCATCTTGCTGCTCCTTTTGCTAGGAAGGAGGAACACTCTAGAGGAAACTGATTGAAATACAAAAAAACCACAAACAACAAACCCAAAGAAAACAGTAATAGAGAACTGCCTAAAGAATGATGCTACCAAAACACAAGTTGAAATCCAAGGATTGTGGCGCTGCATTTGTCAATTAAAAGACAAAGTTCACAAAGGAGAGCTTAAACCTGTTTACCCAAGGCCAGTGACCTTAAAGAAACCACCCAAAAAAGGCAAGCAAGAGACATAAATGAGAAGATAATTTGTCATCTTTTCTCAAAAACATCAGGGGTTATCACAGATTAACAGAAGCAGTACATCAAAGAAAACTAATAAGCAAAAGAAATTGTGAATTATAATAAGAAGGGAAGAAGGATGACAGTAGCCAAAAAAGGGAACAGTTGACAACCTGCAAGGTGACTCAGGCTTGCTAGCAACATGAGTAGTATGGGCTACAAACAAGGCAGGGTTATTCTAATTTCCTGTGTTTTTAACGACTTAAGGCCGTTCTGTTTTCTTCTATTTTGTTAAATACACTTTCTATATTTTGGACTGTATTAGGATTAAAAAAACCCCACTGCATAAAAACCTTGAAAGAAATACATTTGATCTGTTGCAGGAAACACCATTTGTGCAAGTGTCATCCAAGATTGGTTAGGAGTAGAAGAGAAGCTAAATGACAGGTAGCAGCAGGTAAAGAGGACAAATATCATGTTTAAGGCTTTATAGTGTACTTTGAAATGCTTGCCTGAATCATTGACTGATTAGCCAAAATGTTTAAAGTCCTGTCCACTGAGTCTTCCTCTTCTCTTAGAATATGGTAACAAAAAAACAAGTTTGCAAATGTTATCTTGGAGCAGCTTCTAAAGATGATCCGTATGCCAGCTCTACTTTCCTGCCCACTCCTCAGTGGCAGAAATCACAGAACCACAGAATTAATGAGGTTGGAAAAGATCTTCAAGATCAAGTCCAACCTACTACCTACCACCATCTAATCAACTAAAGCCACATCCAGTCTCTTTTAAACACTTTCAGGGTCAGTGACTCCACTACCTCTCCAGGCCGCCCATCCCAAGGGCCAATCACTCTTACTGTGAAGAACTTCTTCCTAACATCCAGCCTAAACCTGCCCTGGTGCAGCTTGAGGCTGTCTCCTCTTGTTCGGTTACTGGGTGCCTGGGAGAACTGAGACCAACCCCTGCCTGGCTACAACCTCCCTTCAACTAGTTGTAGAGAGCAATAAGGTCTCCTCTAAGCTGCCTCCTTTCCAGGCTAAACAACCCCAGCTCCCTCAGGCTCTCCTCACAGGGCTGTGCTCCAGCCCCCTCACCATACTGAAACCCTTTCAAATGAAATTAAATTCTGTCATCCTCGCCTCCAAATCAGTAATTTCTACTTATCATGTCTTCTGCCTTGCAAATGTAAATACAATGGCAGGAGCTGTATTTACTCTGGATGGCCATTCTGCCTGTCTTAGAGAACAGTTAGCCATCAAATATGTTTATTACTACAACAGAATGAAATCTTGTTCAGTCTCAAGACTTTCAAAAAAGTAAGAAAAAAGTAATTTTGATGCCAAGTATTTATCTTTCCTGTCAAAGACTTTAAACCTAATAACAACACAGTTGGGAGTCCAGCTTCTTCCTAAGAAAGAACATGCTTTCCTAGACCAGCAGTTCATTTCCAGGTGATGCCAGCATCCTTCACCACCCAGCTATTCTATGCACTGCTGATAGGCACAGCTGAGCAGCACAGTCAACAGCGTTTGTAGTTCGGCAAAAAAACTACTCATCTGCTTTCTCGCTAATCTGAGCCGATGCATGTTTTATTTTGAACAGAAATCTTCAGTTAGTATAAATAGCTAATTCTGTGAACAGGTTTTGGGTGTAATTTTTGGCATTCTTCAGTCTAAGATCCTTGGATTTCAGACTATTGCAGCTTCCTGAAGCTGCCTCTAATGCTATTTTATACTGTTGTGAAACAGAAAAATTACTGGACCAGATGGCTGAAACTAGTAGGCTTAGTTTTTGTTGTTGTTTATCATTGAGTACAAAACATGTAAATGAATTTTATATTTTGTTACAGCAAGTGCTGATTTATGATTCTATTAATGACAATTCAAACATTTTCAGATGCACTTAAATCACAGGATCATAGAATGGTTTAGGTTGGAAGAGACCTCAAAGATCATCCTGTTCCAACTCCCCACCATAGGCAGGGACACCTCCCACTAGAGCAGGATGCTCAAGACCTCATCCAGCCTGGCCTTGAATACTTAAATGTAGTTTCTGTATTGAAACACAATAGGTTGTGTGCTCCTTATTTGTAAGGATACTTTGATGGTCCTACATAAAGCATCTGAAAATACACTAGTAGTGAGTGACTCAAACCCCACTAAGTATTCCTTGTCAGCGCTGGCTAGATAGCAAGGTTATCAAAATACTTGCCTGATAATGAATCCTTACTATCACTTTGCTATATTGGCTAAAACTCTGCTGTGCTGTAGTAGGAAAAAAAATTACATTTCCTAGCACTATTCTATAGATGCTTTACCTTGCTGAACTTAATTTGTATTCATACTGAAAAATAAACTAACAAGTAAAAGTCCAAACCTTGCCTGTTCCTGGGGAGAACAGCATAGAAGAGTGAAATTGAACACAGGCCGGGACAAGTGCCAGCTGTTGTGGGGCTTTGCTCTGCAGCCATGGTCCTGCTCGCCACCCCAGGCTAAAAGCTTTTCTCCAATATGCATTGTTTTTATCATTCAATCAGCAAGCCTATTTAGACTTACAGAGATGCAAACTTCATTTGTTGTTTTTTTCATACATTCCACCCTTAACAGAAAAGGGAACACATGCTTAGTCCTGTTCAAGTGGTAGGCCAGGGGTTGAAGTTGCAGTATCTCAAAAATACCCCAAAATAACCTTTCTTTTGGGGAGTGGTGGGGTGCTGGGAGTTAGCACCAACTGATCTTTCCTCAATTATGGAAAAGAGCAATTTAAGCAGAGCTGTGATTAGGAACTTCAGAAGGACATCCTTATTTCTCAAGCCAGAAAAACCTTCCACCCATTCTCCCACAGCAGACTTAGACTTCTTTTAGTGATTAAATGAAAAGGGAAGCAGCTGAATGTGTCTTAACACAGTAATCCTTTGCTTTCGTGGGAGTGATCTGAAGACTGATACAAAACACATAGACCAGGCTCAAACTATAGTTAAAATTTAAGCAGCTTGAAAAGCAAAATATGAATTATTCTGCTATGTGCTTGGTAAAAGCTACATGTGCTTTCATCTTTCCAAATCCAAACCCTTCTCAAACAGCCAATGACTCAAGGTGGGAAACAGAATGAAATGACCTTGACAGTTATTGGGTAGTGGTATGTGGCTATTGTCAGCTGGAACTTGTCTGTTACCCTATTTTGCAGTACCAGTTCTCTTTGCTCAGTGCAACATGCGGCTCATCTGTCTGGTGTATGAGTTACACTTGCAAGTCAGTCAGGTAGTAATTTTGAGAGCTTGCTCTAAATCAGCTGTAGGAACCTAGCAAAACAGTTGGGGTGGGGTTTTGGGTTTGTTTTTTATAAAATTTGTGAGAAGCCCAATGAGACACCCTCAAAAGATGATGGTGCAATACAAAAACTCTGGGACATATTCACAAGTCAGGCAGCTTCTTTTTGTCTAGGCAAAATACTGCAACTCCACCTGCTAACTGCCCACACTTAAGTATTTTGGTGAGAGTAATTGGTAAGCAGTGAAACATGATACCTGACAGCAGAGGGGATGTGATTTAAAACCTTTCTTATCTCCTGCTGGCTGTGGGAGCAGGTTCTGCCTAACCAAGCTGGCGGTTATGGGTACTGTTAGCCAAATGCTCACTTTCAGCTACATCATTCAGCTCCTAACTGCACTAGACAGGTGTTCAGTGCTGAAATGTCCTTGTGGATCTCTCTCCCCAGCATCAGCCTCTGGCAGAATGCAGTATCTACTTTAGACACCTCCTAGCAAAAATTTGGCCCCGACTTCAATTCTCAGGTACTTTTTACTTCCAGTGCTAGTATTAATTATTGTTACTGTTGGGTTACACAGAATCAGGGTGGTTAAGGATCATCTCTTTGGGCAGGAACACCTTCAACTAGACCAACAGAGCTGCTCCAAGCCCTGTTCAGCCTGGCCTTGAAGGCTTCCACAGCCTCTCTGGGCAACACCCTGAACAAAGAAACAAACATGTCACTTGTATGTATTAATAGAAGTCTAACTGATGATGTTTTTTCTTCAATAGCACAATTTTGTTCACTCAACTCTATTCCACTCACTTTCGGTAGTTAGAATTAAGAAGGAAATCTGAACCAGTCAATGCAATAATACTAAGATGACAAGCAGGCAATTTACTTTGCTCTTGCTTTTGATCTTAAACATAAAAAGAATCTTAGAGATGTATGCACTCAAATTTAATTTATTCATTTCAGATGTTTTTCTGAAGTAATACTGTCAATTTCCTAGCCAGCCTTCCCCACTTTTTTTTTAATCCTTTCTACTTTTTTTCCCCCTAAACTCTGTGAGGAAAGAACAGTGTCCTGCCAGGCCTCATTTCCATAACCTGCTTTAAAGTATCCTCAGGTCAGTTAAACACACAAAAGACAGATACAGTCCTATCCACTACAGAAAACAATACCCCCCAAAAAACCCACTAGAGCAGTGATTTGGATTTAATCCCTGGCTTCTGAAACAGCAGCTAGGAAAAGCTTTGATATCAAAGCTGTATGAAATACTAAAAACACTGCTGTGTAAATAAATGTCCAAAGGCTGGCACCTTTACAGGCATTCGTTATTTCATTTTTTATGAAAGATACACTCATTTGAATTTAAATGTGACTGCAGGATTCACAGTATCCCTTAACCAAAAAATGCAGGATCCATTACTGCAAGACACTATTCATACCTAATGCATTATTCATTTAAAAAAAGAGAAAGGTTTAAAATCAGAATAAAGTAAAAACATTGTGCAAATAGTTACACAGAGAAAAACCAAGCATGCAAAACAAACCACAGAGCCTGTCTCTGTGATATCACTGTCTGATGTCCAACTGCACAACAATGCACCAGTTAGTGACTACCTGCTAGGGGAAGATAGGCCTGAACTGCAAAATTCAGTTTTGATTAGAACAGATCTGGAAACCAGAGACCCAGCATAGTTACCACTGGACACCAGGTCTTGCCCTGTCTGTTCTAGAACTGTACTTGGGTCATGAAAACACTTAAAACCAATGAGCTTCATGTCTGTATACCAACCAGAACATTTTCAGGCTCAATCATTCTGCCAAGAAAATAATTTTAAAAGTTTTAAGTAGAGGAATTGATTCTGATTTTACTAACCAAATATGTCTTCCTGCCATGCATTTTACCATCATTTTCTGACCAAGCACAGTTCTGGTCTGACACAGCTAAATTCAAAAGACAAAAAGATTCCCTGTTTCCAAAGATCTGATCAGAACTGCCTTTCCTGTAGTATAATGCTTTCCTACTAAAGAATGAAATACCTGTGTCTGTGTTGGTACAAATTCTGTGAGGCCAAAGCAGTGTCAATAATTCATGCTAAAACAACCAACCAAAACATGGATTGTTAGAGTGAAGAGTCAGCTGAAGAGATGTAATACAGGTGTCAACAAGCCTTTAGACTCTTTATTAGCTTGACTATGAAGTGAGTTAATAAATACTTTCCTTTTATGCTAATTCACACACTGTATGAGGTCAGTTCAGGACTGTAAAGGCACACAGTGGCTTTGGCAAGGCAACAGCATAGTGCTGAGGAAGGTCATTAACAACTCATGTAATTTTGCATGCTACCCTTGGTATTACCTCTATGTTCATTCCCAAGCAGAATTGTCACAGCACAACTTACCTTTAAAAAAACTTTCAAGCAAAATTCAAAAAAACCCAAGTCAAAAGCCCCCATATAATTACTTGTACATGGCTCATGGTTTCTACTGTAGACATTTCTCAACAGAATGCTCAAAAATACCTCTGAATACTTTTCCCCACCACCACTTTCTAGTGTCTGCATTCTAAAGCAAACTCACCAAATAAGCAGTCCTCAGAACTTCAGCAAGCCCTTTCTCCTTTTAAGAGCTCTGGCAAGAGGGACAGCTTTTACCACTGCCTGTCAATTCCTCTTGGGTCTCTCTTCAGTCTTTGTGCAACAAAGCAGCGCACTGCACTACAAGGCTGTTTTGGGTTTTTTTTTCCTTCTTACTAAGATAGTGTAATTGGGTAGTGGTAAACATTGGCCTAACAGAGGAAGAGACTTGCTTTGGATGTTCAGTACAGAAAGAGATGACCAGCTTAACCAGGCTCAGGAGCAGCTGTATGTGCATGTGTGTATGTGTACATACATAACCCATCACAACCTCACAGACTCCAGTAACTCTGATTTACAAGATGACCATCTTACTGCAACTCAAGTTTCCAAACAACCCTGAGCAGAATAATGACCTGAAAGAAACTGAATCCTAACTGTAATATTTGCCACCAAGAGGTCTGGTTACAGTGAAAAAAAAAAGTCTGAAACAAACACCTTTAGCTGCTCTGGTGTTCTTAGCATGCTGTTGATTTTATTTCTGACAAGAATCAGACAAGACAATGGTTCATTGCATGGAAGGAAACTACACGCTGAATAAGATGCAGAAGGCATGTTGTCTATTAGCAGAAGCTAAAGTGTGGCATCTTCTTTCTTACAAACTACTGTCTTACCACTGAGAAACCCTTCTAAACAACAGTTCTGTGGCACCAGGGAGAAGGGTCAACATGATTTTGATGTAATTGCACTGTAAGAGAACAGGGGCATTTAGCTGTGTCTCATGGACAGCTCCAATCAGAGTGAGTAGATCTTGGTCTGAGCTTAGAAAGTGCAGTTGCAGTCCTGTCATTCCACCTTCTCCCTTATGTGGTACTCTTGCTGTTGTATTCTGTAGTGTAGAAAAATGCAAAGATGTAGAAGAGTGGGCATGTGTTCAATCCCCTCTGAGCAGGAATGCCTTCAGTATGTGGTCCAACAGCCTTTCTGTTGAAGGAGTAGTTAGGCCATTAGGAACCATCTCTATTTTACACCTGAAATGCTATCTGAGTCATCTTTTTACTTTAGTAAGCAGACATCAGGTATATTCCATACCAATGTGGCATTGAGGGTTTATGAACTACACTTGTTTTCCTAACGCTCACAAATTAGATGTTTGCTAGTTTAATTCAAGATATGCAGGCTGAGCCCCAGTCTCAATGATTGCAGAAATCCAAATAACTTAAAATGGGATGGAAAAGAATACATCCATATTTATTTCATAAAATCTAGAAAACTATTTTTCCTCAATCAGTTGATAACTGGCCTGGAATTCAGACTTGAACTACTTTAAATTCTGGGGGTGTCTGACTTGAGCTTCTGTAATTACACTCACTTCCCTGGCCTGCTTCCAAAACCCCCTGAATTCGGAAGGAGCTGTTTTCTAACTCTAGTTTCTAATACACAAAAACCATTTGGAGGCAGGTTTGCTGTGTCCAAAACGTGACTGACCTAACCGCAGTTGGAAATCAAACTGCTCAACCAAGCACTATGGACAGTGTAAAAATATAGGAAGAAAATTACCAATATAAAAATAAACCAAAGAAAAAAGTAAGCAGATTTTCCAAATTAGGAAGAGAATGCCTGGAATAATCAGCATAGGCAATCAGGAGCAGGCTTTATTTAGACTGAGCCTTCAATTAAATAAATGCTTTTCTCAGCAAAAGCAAATGAGACTGAAAGAGACTGAGAAGGCTAAATTAATGCAATATGAATGACATAATAAATATGTAATGGGTACAGTACAGACCTTGCTTCTCCTCTCATGTACTCTGTAGAGAAATTGGGGGGGAAAAGTGGTTCTGACTGAGTAATGAAATTTGCCACACAGTCCAGATTATCGCCCTTGAAGTGCTGATTAATGCACTGCTTCTTACTGTAAGTGCAGCCATGGATCTGTGTTTGCTGCATTTCTGCTACAGACTTATGGCTCTCGCTACAGGTGAAATTCAAAGAACACAAAAGGAGGCATTCTTCACAGAGCTGTGAAACATCCACTGTGAAAGCTGAGTTTTGAAAAATCAGCTGAACAAATCTATAAAACAATCATTAAATTGCACTATATTGATTAAGCCAATGTGATGCACTAAGTCCCTGAAAGAAAAATTCTCAGAGATAGGAAGAATATTTGGAAGAACTCTATCTTTGCAAGGGCTTGGCTAGTACTGGAGAAGCCACAGACTGGGCTATAGGGATCATATTGTTCTGATTTTGTGTTAGCTGTTCAAGTTTAATGGTAAAAAATAAGTTTAAAGGTAAAAAATAAGTTAAAAATGTAATTATTATCTAAAAATCACTGCTTTCACTGGCCAGACCTCTCACTCAATCAAGGACTGAAGAAAGAGGATATACTAGCAAAAGCTGATCCAATACATATTTTCCACCTCCAAAATGCAAGAGCTATAGAGGAGCAGCAAAGAGTTGAAATGGAAGCAAATAGGTGAAGAAGCAGTTCTATAAAGAAATTAAATTGTTTTGAGTAAAAAACCTGAATGTTCCCAAAACTCTGGCATCCTTTCATAGGCAGGAGAACAAAATGAGCAGTACCCATTGGCAGGGAGATGCTTCTATAGGAGACGTGAATATACACCCCCACAGGTGTGCAGATAGATAGCTTGTAAAAGGCAAATAGAAGCATTGCAGTCACATGGGTAAGCTGATCTTGTGCATGATGCTCCAAGGGATGTGCACCAACTGGCTTTTCTGTCTTCCCTTCACTTGCAGTGGGCAGCTGCTTTCTGAAGTGATGAACAATGTGGTCGGTCCAGCCACAGTACCTGTTCTCACAGCAATTTGGCAGTCCAAAATGATGTGCCTTCAGCTTCTCTACAAGAGCACACATTAACCATAGGGATTTTTTGCTGTACCTTTTTTCGCCCCGGGCAGGTGGTGCACCTCATTTTTTCAAGACTCTACTGCCATATCGTGAATGATAATATTTGGTAGTCTTTGTAAACAAAGCCTCTTGTGAGGAATAGAATTGATTTTAGCTCATTGTAATTTGAGAGTGCTCACATCACCCCATCTGCCAAGCAGGTGTTACAGAAGCAAACAAAGATGTGAAAGCATCAGTCACAGCACGGTTAACAGAATTGTTCAGTGCTCAGGCAGTTCTCTGAAAAAAAATAATCAAATCATTTCACACCAAAAGAGCTTCAGTAGAAGGAAATAGTTCCGCTTGGTGTTGGGTGGGAATCAACACCCTCTATTTCATAACCTTTTTGGTCAGTCTTAAATAGCAACCTTCTTCAGAGAAGTTGTATGAATAAAACACAACTGAAAAATTAGAATTCACAGCACTTAGTACTGTAAGTATTTCAATAAAAATATGCCATAAGCTGATTTTTGCAAACATCAACTGCAAACCTGCAGAGAAACTTGCTTTGTAGACTAAAGATGCAACTGGTGGTCAGGGCATCAGTGTAGTGGGAGACAACTTTGCAGTGTAGTGATGTCAAAAACTTCTGTTAGCACAGAACAGAGCCATACAGAGAAGGATCTTAGTTTCACTTGGTTTTTCCTGTATAATTAGAGGAGGAACAACGGAGATAGCCAAAGGGCCATTCCAGAGCACTTAATTACACTGCTGGTCTAAATAAGCTTTTAGAGGTGTTGTCTATAGAAGGTCACTCTCTGTTTCAAGTTAATTTTTGTGAGTGTCTCTTGTGACCTTTCAGTGCAATTTATTTCCTGGGTTTGCTACTTTTTCCATTTGAAAGTGAAAGCTTTCACAAAGTCTCAGCACACCAAACCCTCCTGGTCTGCTGCATGCTCTAAGGATCAAAAAGGTTTTATCAACCAACACTCCAGCCCAGTGGATAAAACAAACTTCAGAATGTTAGCTAAGAAGCACCATCACTTAATGTTATTACAGACTCCACTAAAATAAATGTCATTTGTACTTGCTGCTGAATTTTGGAAAACAATGTCTGTGCCAGCATGCTAGATTACATCATACCTGGACAGTGGCCTTGACAGACACTGTGCTAGCACAATGGCACAGGAGGTATCACATTTGGTCGCTCGACCTGTACTATATGTGCATAAAGTCAAGGCTGAAAGATGTTGATCTAAACCACTGGAGCTGAGACTATTTAAATCTAAGTCATCTGAAACACTCAAAGTGATGCATAAGCAAGCACTGAGATTATTCAGTGTAGGGGCTTTGCCAAAATCAAGGTCTCAATGGCAGGAAGAGGGAAATATTACTCCCTCATCAACTGATTACACAGCAAAGAAAATAACAAAACCTAGTACATGCTGTCTGGTAGGTTTTAGAAACAAGAGCTTCCAGCACTCTGCTTTAATTTTGTGCTTAAATATATCATAGGTGTGGACATTCAGAAAGCTGCTTCTTCCTTTAATACTACTTTGTCACAACATTTCTAAGAGGAGACCGTAGGTATCACACTCACTGTAAGTAAAGGTGTTGCAAGTTACAGTACCTATAATCACAAACAGAATGAGAAAGATGCCATTTAATAGTTAGGTTGTTCTTTTCCCCCTTGTGTGGCTTTCTAACCAAATCTGAAAAATTGCTTTGAAGAAATTTAGATGAACTTAAAACTTTTAATTTAAAAAAAAAACTGGAGACTGCAGGGAATTTCTTTCTATATTTCCTATCTGTTATCTAGTAATTCTTTCTTGGATGTAAAATCTCTTATCTCATCCTGAGCTGAAAATTATTTTGCCAGCTATTAATTCATTCAACACAGCTCACATTTGCTTCAATGGTTTAGTTCATTAGGGCCACTAAGAAACATTTATTACTGCATTTTAAGTAATTTAAGTAATTTCAGTGGTCAGTGATAGTTCTCAGGACAAAAAGTCTTCAAAAGACTGTCTATAGCTCAATGAAAACACACAAACTTTTCAGACCATATTAAAAAATGTTTAGTGTTGTAAGAAAATAATACTGGACTGGGGTTTGTTAGAAGTAGTATGCATTACATGAACTGCTTCATTTAAAAACTAATTTATTACTTCTGTTTATTAAAAACGTAGGACATGCAGACCAGATTTTTGACTACAGCACTACTACTTCATTATTTCCCCTACAAAGCTATGAGCAAATCTATTTATACCAGCATTGTAAAGTTCTTCCAAGCTGAATATGCATTTCCTGCAGCAGAGCAGAGTAACTCCAGCAGATCTCACAGATGAGAACGTGAGGTCAGCTCATTCACAGCTCTTGCACACAGGGTTTTATCAGTGTGTTTTACCTGCTGCGTGCAGAGGAGACAGAGCTTTGACAACAGACTAAACTTTGGGATATTTGTATTTTCATACAAATATACTTTCAGAAATGCATTTTCACTTCAATGATAAACTATCTTCTCAACTGAGTCGATTTTCACTGTCGCTGCAATCACTGTTTCAAGGACAATACTTGTAACACATTTAGAGAACAAATGGTCTAGGAGGGTTTCTCAGATGTGCACTTACAAGTATTGTTTAACTTTGCAGAGTAGTGGTAGTAGATATTTAAGGGTGCCAGATTTTCAATTTATAAATATTTATCGTAAGGACATGATTTTATCTTTAATTAGCCCAACTGTTAAGGACACTTCTAATGTGAGAAATGCAATTCAGTATTTCATACCAGATGTAGCCTCCACAGATAGTCTTTTATCTCAGCTTGTAATGAGCAGCTATGGTACTTAAGCCCAAAATGTTACATGGAACATGTAAGTAATTAGAAGAGAATAACTACAGCAGATCTGGGCTCTGAATTTCAAAGTAAAATCTTCCAGAGTTTCGCACCTCGCTTTAAAGCGCCATTAAGTATCTGATTATTTCCCACACATGCCCATAGGAATTTCTTTGTTCATGGAAAGAGCTGCACTACGAGATTCTCCTTCCTTTCCTGTCTCTAACCAGGTGAATTACGGCTTGTGTCTGACACTTCTAGAAAAAGAATAAACATGGAAACTGGCATAATCCCAGGTCTCATCTTGGGTTAGCAAAAGCTGCAATCTGTTGCCTGTCTAATAACATTGCATTGTCAAATGTAGCAACCCCCAAAACGAACTGTCAGAGAGACTGGAAACACTGAGTCAGAGAGTGAGAGGGCAGAAGGAAGGAAGCACTGGTGACAGCTCAGGGGAAGAAGCAGCCTGGTGGGCTCCTTGAAAAGCAGACTTACATTCTTTTCCACAATAAGCAGGTAAACCAAGTTTCTAAATTAAGTTACCCTTCTTAAGCAACAAGTCACTCTTTAAAAACCTCACAACCAAATGCAAACTAGATTGGGATCTATTAGCAATATTCTGTGCTTCTATCCTTTGAGAATGAATGAACTAGGGAGAAACCAGTTTCACATCTAATGATATGCTGGAATCGATTTTCCTTTGGAAAAAAAGAGTCAGAAAATAAGTGGTGTCATTGCACACCTGTGCATCTATCCTGCCTTGATAACTACCTGTTTGCAATCCACTGATAACATTTTGTGGTCTTACAAAGGTCACTTTCCAACTGAATAATAAAATGGAAATAGAATGCACCTGTTACTAGGGAAACTCTCAGCCAACTTTTGATGCAGCTAATTTGTCTCAGCACTCCAAGTTACACTGAGCTGCTTGCTCTCTGCATTCATTTAATTAGAAACAGGTTTGATTATTGGATTGTGAACAGTACCTATTGGCTCATTTACATACTGTATAGAACAGCAAGCAAAAGAAAAATTTTTTAACATGTTCACGAAGGAACTGAACACCACAGCATATTGGGAGGACTTTTAGGGATCAGAAAGAGGCACACGACAGGAAATAATGGAGAGAGGGTACAAATGGAGGAGGTCAGGAATGTCTTACATAAAGTTGTGCTGCACTGCTGTCTTCCCATTCTCTCTTCCTTTCCCCACTAACACGGAGCTTACCCAACTCTTGGTAAGGCCTCTGGCTAATCATTAGCAGAAGCAATCTGAACTATCCCTCTCACTAAACATAACAATAATAAACGCTACAATGCTGATAGTTTGCATCATTTCTTGTACTTCCCAGTACGAGTGCTGCCAAGTGTTAGTACATCATCTGAATGACAGGAAACTACAACCAAAACTGCTTTGATATGTTGATGAGTATTTACTGGGATACACCTGTATGGCAATGTCCTTTAACAAGCTCTCTGATGCACTAGAATGTGCTTTTAGTCAACAGCAGTAAAGCAGTCACTTAGCTGCCTAACTCTGCAACAGCAATACTTTCTATAGTATTACACTAGTACTTCCTTATGGGGGAAGAAATATCCACTTGCAAATGTCTGTCTCCTGGAGAGCCCTCAGATAACTGTGAATTTTGACCCCATTGACTGGAAACAGTAGGAGATTCAGAGGCTGGAAATCAGGCTGGTTTTGGATGCGTCCAGGCTTACTCATTATATGGTAAATTCCTAACAGTATCATAAAACATTTGCATTGTTCAGTCACCCTAATAACCTGCTCTCCTATTGATACAGAAAAAAATGACACTGATGCAAGGGTGGCAGGCTGGCAGGAAACGTTGAAGGACTAACACACCCCAGGAACATGAAGGCAATTAGCAGGAAACAATGGGAGCAGGCAAGAGGACGAGTGTAGTGCGTCTGTCTCCATGGCATTCAAGTGTCACCCAACAAAGCTAAGGGATTTGGTACAATTTGTTTAGGGATGAAGGGTAGGTGGAACTCATCCCAAAAATGGCCCTTATTAGTAATGCATATGCTAAGGATTGATCTTAGCAGAGCAAGACTCTTTTTTGACACTGAATACATCTGGAGTGCTCTTAGTTTAAAATTGGCTCAGTGTGGGAGAAAACAACCTCCAAGGTAATTCTGAATTCTGTTTTCATGTTTTATGTAAAACACAAATTCTGTATTTTTTTCCTATGGCAATACCTGACCTTATATTCATTAGGCAGGAAAAACTCAGGTTGTCTTGCACCTCTCAGTACTTGCATAACTTAATTCTTGCTGTTTACTTTAAAAGAGTTTTTTGCATTTGTGGGGATTTTTTAAGTTTTAAATGTTATTTGGTGTTTTTGACATCTGCTTAGATCCAGTTGGTAATTTTGACCTACAGGGAACAATGAACCTTTTAAGCATTCAGTTACCGTATTTTGTCTGGCAGCAAAGCCATGAACAAATTAAAACAAAAATTTGAGAAATTACCTGCTTTATGAAATTTTTCCATTATCTCTTGACGAACTGATTTTTCCAAGTTAAAATAATCATGGTCTTCGTCTGCATCTCTCAGAAACAGAGGAATGTGCTGAAACACTATTATATGCTTGCATTTCTGTTTTTCAGCCACAGCCAGTTGCTCATTGAGCCACGCATCTTGGGCTTGCTTCAACTCAGGGCATTTGGAAGAATCAAAATATAATTGAGAATTCAGCACAAGAAAGAAAACACCTCCAACCCAAAAGCTGAAGTAGTCATCTCCCCAGTTCTTGCAATAATCATCAATTGTTTCTCTTGTGGGAGCATTGCCAATATCATGGTTTCCACTCACGAATACCAAAGGTATGTCCTGGTCAGTGTTCTTCAGAACCTTCTTTAAATCTTGCTCTTGGGCCTTTCTCCATTGAGTGCCTATGGAAAAAACCCAAACATACTTGAATGTTTGTGCTGTCTTCTCCTACCCTCCTTGTTAGCTTTTCTTTATGGAGCTATGCATAGTAAGGAAACATTTTGCATTAGATATGATAAGATGCAGGGATGTAGAATACATCTTCACTTTACTATTTTATGTCCACTCAGCCCTTTGCCTCACACTTCTTTGCCTCCCTTACCAACTACTCAGCCATTTTCAGTAACTTGCCTTAAGCAGGACTCTGGGTAGGAACCAAGATAGCATAGCAGTAGGTGATAAAGTGGTCAGTGCTATGCACCACAAGCTCTAGCAGGCTAATTCTTTTCATCTGTAGAATGATGAGGTGGCAAAAATATGCATCTGCCTCGGATGGTGTCAACAGTTTTATGAGGGCAAAAAAAAGGTCAACTTCTGGTTTGTATTTTATGGCTGTGCAAAGGAATTAAGGTTGGAGTTAGTGTCGGGGTTTTGTTTGTTTGTTTTTCATTAGAAGAACTATTTTAAACAGCAAAAAAAAAAATTAGTGCCTCGTGACAATACGTTTATGTGATGAGTCTGATTTAATAATGGTCATGGTGTTAATTTCAAAGACAGGTATTTGTGCATTTTGCTGGGCTTTCCAGCATCTCTATTTTTATATTATTATGCTTATCAGGAGTTTGTCCTTGTCTAGGAAGGTTAATCTAATTTGTAGATTAATATACAATCACTGAGAAAAAATAGAAAAAATATTTTTAAAAAAAAGTAATTATTCCTAGAATGACAGAGGGGTCTTTAATATTTTCTGAGGAGTAGTATTTTATTATTCATTAATTCAGTTGAACACTTATAAATTGTACTTTGTGCAGTAAGATAAAACATGTGTCTAACACAAACCCATTTCACCAATAATAACTTCATCTCTTTAACCAAGAATTTGCAACAGGCTTTGTACAAGAACTCTGAAGTCAAACGTCTAGCACACATTTTGCACACAAGTCCACACCGAGCAATCATTCTGTATTTTAAAAACTGTGGCCTGTTTTTATAACTACACACATACACTGTGGACACAATGTATTAGGGAACTCCTGTAATGTAACTGGTAAAAGATATTTTTTCTCCATGCTTCTTTAAAACACTTATGATCAATATAATATGTGTACAAACACTGACCTTTAGTAACTGTTGTTAGTGAAGACTTCAATTTCTTTTTGATACCCTAGAGGAACAGGCTTAAGCACCTCCTTCTTGTTGTTAGGTAAAAAAAACCAAAACAACGAAACATATTCACATTCTGTCTCCGTGTAAAGACAGATGTGCTATTTGGGGCACAGAGTTAAAATCCACAACTCTCCTGCGTTTAGCTGCTGTACAGGGTAGAAGATCACTGTGGCAAAGTCTTTGAGTAACTTGAGAAATAACCAGGCATATGGTACCCATGGTAGTCTTGAAGGTCGTGGACAGCAGAACAGTTTGTGGGGTATGTTAAGTACCAGGACTGTGGTCAGTTTAGGATGTCCTTCCAGTACAGAAAATATCCTCACTGATCCTATAAAAATCATGGCAAATCTCATGCCACATAGAAGAGACTGATTTGAAGAAATAATCCCCCAAATTTAAATAGACCTGGCACACTTTGTTGTCCAGGGGTTAGGGAGCCTGGCTGAGAAAGCTGCTTTTTCTGCCTCTATCCACCTTCCTATGCAAAGAGCTGGAAACCTCAGGCTACAGATTTGAAAATGTATGGGGTTGAGGGGCAGGAAATGGGGAGGGGGAAGGCTCTGTGAAGATTTATGTGCTCACATTACACCATCTTAATCTCCATGCTATCACTTTGGGAAATGTAGCTAACAGCTTCAGAGTATAAAGACATTTATGCATAAGTTACAGAAATAATTTGTAGAATTATGTATCCCTCTTCCCAGTGGTGAAATTCAAGCTCTAGAGACTAACACTAAGATTAGATTTGTTGACAGCAGAGCACTGGTTCCCTCATTTAATGCAACATTATTTCTATAGCAACACAGAGACAATATTCAGTGTTTTGTTGCAGAAAACAGATTGCTCAAAATGGAAAACAAAGTCCCTGCCCAAAGAGTCCACAAAATCATACTAAATAAAGATTGTTCAGGGCCATTATATCTTGGCTTAACCTCGTAGAAGGCCAAGCGAGTTCAAAAGAGAAGCCCATGGAGATAGAGGTGGGAGAAGGCAGACTGGTGTCTGTAATGTTTGGTGTAGTGCTGGAGCAGAACAGCTGGGATACACAGAGCATCATCAGTTGTAACACAGCAGCACACACTACTCCTACCATGAAACACATCACTATGCAGTGCCCCCTTGAAGGCACCTCCAGCTACATTTACAAGTATAGATAAACTGCTTAAAGAAGAAGAGACAAAGAAGCAATACAGAAAAGAAGGAAGCCACTAGTAAACTACAGTGGTCTCTGCCTTGCCATAAAAATGTGTCTCTTCAGTCTCTACCAGGCACAATTAGCTATCAGATGTAATTACTCCCATGGCTATGAAGGATGTTTTTCCTTGATGACATGCATTTCTTTGGCTTAGATAGATAGAAGTTTGCTGTGAATAAGGGAAATAATGTAATGCCAAGAGGTAAGGAAAAAAAATAATTTGTGTCATTGTAGATGTAACTGAAATCAATTTCTCTTCTGCTTATCCTGACATCCTGTGCAGTGACAGTTTTAAATCCCAGGCTAGAATATTGTGGGTTTGTGTTAGGTTCTGTAAATACAGTCTCACCCCAAGATAAAGAGCCTAACAAATTAATAGCCCAGAGGAAGCAGTCTGGCCTTTATGAAACACATGGAAGTGAGAAGTGTTGCCAGTCTACTTGCCTGCAATTTTCTGCAGCTCCCCAGTCTATCATGTTGAAAGCTGAGCCATACAAACAGGAGTATAAAGGTGCAATGTCAGCGCCTCGCTTGCCTGGCATCTTTCTGTTGTGTGTCACTATTTGTCTAAACACGTCCAGTATCTTTCCTGCATTGCTTAAAGGAGTCAAGACAACCTTCTTTGCCTTCACTCACTGAAAGAGCAGATTTCAAGAAAGTACTTTTAGAGCATTTTGCTGATGCTGGCTTCAGTCAGCAGAATTCACAAAATATTCTGCCAAAGAAATAATCATTTAGCTACTAACCCACAGTTAATTTGGTGTTCCACAGAACAGAGCACCTCCACACCAAAGTGTTTGGATTGGTATTTTCAGTGCACAAGCTTTAAAATCAGCCTGAAGCACTGTTTACTCCAAACCAGATCTCAGTCATGCATACTGATAGGAATTTTTGCGTGAGGCAGCTCTTGACTTAGAGTAACCTCCACCAAGTCAATTTTTCCCCAAATGAACAAGAGCACCCATTTTTCTACTGATAGGAATGAGGATAGGGAGAGGAGGAGGTTATACTGCTATTATTAGGTGGTATCCCCAGGCGTTTCTGGGTCAGTATTGGGAGGACTCCCAAGTACTCCCAGGGCATGAGAAATCTGTCAGAGCCTGTGACTGGGCATGAGCTGGGCGGAAATGTTGAGGGCTTAAGCCTGGATCTCCATGTCTAAGAGATGAAAGTTCTAATGAGGTAATCCAATTTCTTTTAACAATCAAACCTATTGGTCATAAATTCACAGAGAAAAAAAAGATCATCAGAGGTCAGCTCCTCAGCATTACGTTAGGACACTGCATTTCAGAGAACCTTCTACTCTCCAAAGGCTGCCTGAAAAGTCTCTTTCAGGGATCTGGCTGGTACAGGCTGACTCAGCAGCAGAGCAGAACTGCTGCAGCTCAACTTGGGATACTGATGTTTCTGCTGTTTCTATTCCTTCTGTTGGGGAACTGTTTGTATTTTACCTGTTCTGCAATTCTTGACACAAGCACTACTGTGTCATGGTTTGCTGCAGACATTAAAACAATGTGGACCTAATACCTGACTTCAAAAGTTTGGCGAAGGGGGCCCCAACTGAGCCAGAGTACAAACTTACAGCCCCACTTGTGCTTTGCACTATGTCATGGTAGTTTGTTTCTGCATCAGCTTTGCTCTGCCTAGCTTTGAGGACCAGCACAGGCAGATGAAGCTACCCAAGATACCTCTTCAGTCAATTTAACATGTAGAAATGTAGCATAATCATTTCCTAGTTTCTAAATCACTCAGTTTTAGTATTTCAATGCATCTTAAAAGTGTCCCAAACTTAAAGGTGTTGCAAACACTCAATTTTTAAAGGAGAACACAAATTTTCAGTTTGAAAAAGTTAAAAAGGAAATTGCCTGTGAGCTTTTATGTGGGCATAACACTTGAAAAGCCCTGATAAAACAACTGCAGCCTGCCTAACATTTAACCCAAGAACACATACAAGCTAGATTGTAGATTAAAATACTCTATAAAATACCAAGTAGAAACATTAACTAAGCCTAGTACGAGCAAAAATAAAAAATGGCAAAACACCACTGATGAGAATAGAATTTATAAACACATTGGGCCCATTCCTTCTGTAATTTGTTATGTCAGGAGAATCACTCTGACATCAAAAGACATAATTCTTCTTGGATGCAGTCACACAATTGTTATAAACAAAAGAGATTTGTTTATTTTCCTAGGCTTCACAGTGCATCACAATTGCTTGAATCAAAGGGCCTAATTATTTTGGGCACTTTCTTAAGTGGTTTTTTTTTTTTTGGGGGGGGGTTTGTTTGCTTTCTTGATTCTCTGCAGTTTTTCTGCTCCTCAACAGGTCATTTAGAAGACCTTCTCAAGTAGCATTCATTAACTTTCTGGTGACTAGAAAAGAGGAACCCAAAGCTATATTCACAGCATGCTCCTTTTGCAGGTACCTTCTGAAACACATTTAACCCCTACCTCTCTCCTTCTGTAGGGCCATAGTCTTCAGTTCAAAAACTGGATTGCCTTTCATCTCTGCTGTCATTTTGGATATTTGGCTGTTGGCTCCAATTTAACAGGGCTACAACTAAGCTCCCACATAATCCCTCTAAGAATCCCTCATCTGAGTCCCCTATCCAGTAACAGTTTCAATGCTGCACTTGTCACTTGGAAACCAGCACAGGCCCCAAACCAAGGGTATCATCAAGATCAGACTATTTTACAGGCTCCTTCTGCAATCACATCTTGACTGCATCTAATTTTTATGCGCTGCCATAAATAAAAGTTTAACTGAGCTCTCATCTTGTCACATCCCATGACACACACTTTTCTGTTATCTTTGCAAAAGTAACTCAATATCCCTTCAGAGCACTGATGCAGCAGCTTTCCCACCCCAAAGCTCTGACATGATTCCTTATTGTGCTGTCTTCTTTCCTGATCTTTCCTATCTCATCAACACAGGCTCCTCTTAGCTGTCATGGCCAAACTTACCCTCTTCTCATTTGTTTGCAGGTTATCATCCCATAAATTCAATGATTCTTTTATTGCCTATGAACAGTTAGAAAAAAACAAACTCTTTCCATTTTCCCCAGGATGCTACAAAAGCGTGGTAATAGACAGGGCAGCGGCACAGAAAGATCTGATCGGGCCACCCAGTGAAGCCTTACTGTTGCTCTTGGTGTTCTGTACTTCTTCCTGTTTCTTGTTTTAAACTTTCAAGTTTCCCCTCCAGCACTCACCAAGATGAAGTCATGCAACACACTGCATCATTCCAAAGTATATTGCAAGAAAAAGCTGATTGATTTTAATTAGCCCAATACGGTCACCTTCTGATGTTTTTTTCTGGTTAGTCTGTTCTGTAACAGCTAAAATGTCTCCCCTCTTTTCTTTAGACATATGTCTTTCTAACATTCAAATACCCTGAAAATGATTTTATGATGTGCAAAAAAATTTTATGATGGAGTTTAAAATATGACTTTATTCACTGCTGGACAAACCAAGCACTCAGCCTAAGTTACAAAGAACCTCATCTCGTTAGTTCCACTGAAAAGGAGGAACTGAAATACTGCGAGCTCTAAGCAACTGATTTCCTCAGTACATTAGAAATAAGTAACAATCTGCGCTGAGACACAAAAAGTGATTACTAAAGAATTTCCATGAAAAAAAGAAATATCTATTTTTTAACTTTAGGCATCGAAGCAAGAAGAAAACTCTAGTTTCAGCTAATAATTAACAATTATAGCATTACAGCAATGACAAAACCCCCAAAGTGAATGAGGAATCCTCTTAGGGCATCAACTGCTCCTGGAGTTTTGGTGCATAACATTAAATCTAATGACTGCGAATGCTGACATTATTCTGAGTGCCAGCCACACAGGTGCCCACTTAACAACATAATTCATGGCATCTACTGTTCCACCTTCTGCTGTGAAAATAAGCATTATGATTCACTTAAGCACAACTCTGCTTTTATCCTTACTCCTAGCTATGCAGATCTGCCACATCAAGCATAAGCCATCACTGCCTTTGGGTCTGCTCTCCTGATGAAACCACAAGCAGGAAAAAAATCTGTTACACATAGCCTTGTTTTAACAAGTGAGGATAGCTTCATCAGATTTAAAAAAGAACTTACAAAGGCATCTTTGCAGTCAGAACTAGTGCAGAGTGACACGGCAGTTTACTTTACTATTGGCCAGAATGTCTTCCTTAGAATCCTTTGGGCTCTCTTAGCCCAGTCTTTTGCCAGTTTGTGTCTTTGTTCCAGACTCCTGTTGGCTGGAGGATGTTCAGAGAAGAACTTAAAACACAAACAGGTCATTTGCTATGGTCAGAGCAATAATACAGCTTGCTCTGAGCCACAGACAGGAACTGGATGCTCTTACTCAATTCCTACCCATTAAAACCATGTTACCCTCCACTGACTATATAGGAGTTGGCAGTTCGGAAGACTTGGTTCAGCTTGATCGAGACAAAATTAGGTGGGCCTGATCTTCTGCCACTGATTTCCAAGGAAGAAGAAAATCCTTTACCATCCAGAGAAACAGAGAAGCCTGGAAATGTGCTTTTTAAAAGCACACTTTTAACACACTTTTAAACTAGTAAGACCATTCTGATCACTTCAACACCTACATATCTACACTGGCTTTGTGCAAGTTCACAAATAGCAAATTCAAGAGGCAACAAAGATTCTAGCAAAATGTATTTACTGTACAATGTCCCAAACAAACTCTCTGTGGATGTCTGCTCCATGTATGCATTTTCAGATATTCATAGGTAGGAGTTGAATACAATAGACAAAAACTCTCTGGGCCGAGAAGAAACAAGAACAGAAATGGTAAGTGGACTTACTATGCTTCAATATATATTTATATGAATTTTATATATATATAGATAAAATGCAGTGCTTGTACTGGATTTTCAGTACTAGTACTGAATCTAGTACTGATACTTGTATCATAATGTAATGGACTACATCTCAAAGATTCAGCTGTGGACTGGACTATTAGAGGATGGTCTAAAATACAAATACATACATACTTGCTAAAGATTAAATATTTGCTTTGGACAGCCCAATGGTTTCTTTGCAGTGTGACACTAATGTATTGTCAAACATGCAATGGAGTATCTCTCATGCTTCCCTACTCTCGGGCTGATTAGAGCAAATTAAATTTCACACTAAGCAGTTTAGAGTCTTTGAATGCTTCATTAGGTTTTACTAGAATCAGATAATTACTATCAAATGCTTATTTTATGCAGCCATAGTGACCCTTCTTGAAATACGTGTTATATATTTGACAAATAATGTGCTACTTACCTACATTCTTAGATTTTATTAATTAACATTAGCATAAGAGAAGAAAATAGCCAAGAATCTTGCTGGTTTGGGCTTCATCCTACTGAGCACATCAAAGCTTTTAAAAGTATACCACAGCAAGAGAAATGGATGCAGAAAATTTATTTAGATTAAGCTACCTTACTGTTAGGAAATGAGGTAAAACTGAAACATGGCTCATGTTATTTCAGGTGATAGCACAGAAAAAGCCTCATTGATTAGTCAGTGACACACATACTAAAACATCACTTTGCATTCAAGGAATAACATGTTTACTATTAGCCTGATTCAGTATAAATGATTCTGCCTTGCACTTAAGTAAATCTGTGCCGTTTCTGCTTGGTGCAGTATTGTAAACCTCCATCACTCAATATCAGTGACCTGGATGAAGGGCCAGAGCGTACCCACAGCAAGTTTGCTGAGGATACAGAACTGGGAGGGTGGCTGACACACCAGGAAGCTGTGCTGCCCTCACTGAGACCTGGACAGGCTGCAGGTGGGCAGAGAAGAACCTAGTGAAGCCCCACAAGGGCAAGTGTAGAGTCCTGCAGCCCATGCAACCAGTACAGATCAGGGGTTGACCCTCACCATGAAGGAGCAATGTGCTCTTGGGGCCAAGAAGGCCAATGGTAGCACTTTTCTACATCAAGACCAGCAGAGGGTTGCTTTCTCCTGCTGAATTCCTAAAGTTACACTACAACTGTGACTAGGTATCTTCTGTGTTGCCTCAGCAACAGGATCCCTGTTGGATTCAACAGCAGTTGTTGCTCCACTGCCATTCTTTTTGGCACTCTTAAATTTTACAGACGGATATGGAAAAAATTATGTAGCTGTCTCAATTGCAGTGTAGACTTTCAGTCTCTCAACAGCTGCCTTTAGCTGCAGCCTAACCCTGTCCAGCTCCAAAGGTCTGCCTCTGCTTTCTGTCCAGAAGTTCTTCTGGCACTTTTTGTTGTGCTCACAGCATGGAAGATACTTCAGACAGCACAGTAAAATCATGAGCATATGTAACAGTCACAATCCTGGAAGATCTTACATTCCAGCTATGGCCCAACAAAGAAAGTAAGAGATAGCAAGCAAAAATAAGGACAATGCTTATTTTACCAGGTAGAAAACTACTGAACATACAGGCAAACCTGTCTAATGGTAAGGGAATATTTTTTACAATACGAGAAGTTAATAAAACTTTGTTATTAGCCTGGACACAAAATTCATATTGAAGTTACACACATCCTACAGCCTTTCTCACAGACTCCTCTAGTACAGCACTGCAAACACTTGAAATAATACTGAGGAAAGGCCACATATTCCAAATTTTCTAAAAAGGAAGGAAAAGCCAGTGTAAGAACTGTGTGTATCAGTTTGTTCTTTTCTGTAGGACAACCTCCTGGAACCAGGTGTACCAATTTCAGGGCCACTGCTGAGCTTCAAAATGGCACAAAGCAGCTTCAATTCCTGCAAACAGGAAGAGAGCTCCTTGCAGCTTCCCTCCTTCCCCACAGCCTCTTCGAAGAGGACTGCAGCACAAGTAACCCAAGGGAGGAGAGAAAGGTAAGTTTTAAGAAAAACTATTAAAAGGGTCTGAAATGAGTAAGACCACTTAAATATTTTAATAGCTATACAATTAATTAAAATCTATTCAAAATAAGTCCTATAACACCAGACCCCGGGAGCAAGTAAGAAAGCATAAACACAAACAGCTCCTTATCTTGTGATCAGGTAACATGGACAACTGCTTCTGAAGCTAATGAGAAAAATGAAAGAATGGGCAGGTACATTAAAAGATAGTACCACCATAATTAATTCACTAGGGCGTGCCAGAAGAGTGGACAAAAGAATTCTTGCATTGGAATTCAGTTTATTTGAAATACAATGACATAGTCTCCTACCATCACACAGCTGTCTAGATGGATTTCTTCATTGCAAATGGGTATAAAAAGAAGGTGGATCTTTCAGATAAGTCCTTTGAAATAGCAGATGCATGTGATGTAGGCATCCTCCTACCCCCTACCTGTCAGCATAACAAAGGAATTCTGAGGTAGAGCATAACATCCACACCTCTGACCTGTCAGGTGCTGTTTGCAGTCAGTTTAGCAGAGCTAAAGGTTCTTTCACCAGAATGAAATGTTTCAGAGATGTGTTATAAATAACGGCTTGACAGCCTTTAATTAAACAATTATATAGTGCAAAACAAAGGTAGAAGAAAAAATTACTTGGATTTGGACTTAATTGACTAAAAAGGAAGATGTCAGATTACACAGCACCTGGGCAGGAAATGTGTATTTGAGAGCTTATGCCTTCACTTAAGTAAAGGAATTAGTACAAGTACCACAGTATACTTCAGGTGCTGTAATACTCAATTCTAGTGATTTTGATGTATTCTAATTAACACACACACACACAAATGAATTGAAACCAGCAATAATAAACATTAGTTGCTCACTAATCCATTATCACACTGCCAAAAGATCACACTGAAGTTCTGTCAGGGTTTTTTTATTATGCACATTACTAGAGAGCCTCGTTTCATTTAGTCTCTAAACAGCTACATTTGCAGGAGACTTGCGCCTTACTTGTTCTTTCACCCACGTAAGCAGGGCAATTAATGACAAGTAATTAATTGCTTGGTCTAAAGCTGTATCACAAAGGACTTTCTAGCTAGTGCTGATGCTTATCAAGTTACTGACAGCAGCAGCATCATTTTAAAATGCAGTTAAATAATTTTCCCTGAAAGAATTTAGCCACATAAAAATAGCTGCTAGATTCTCAGCTTCACAAGTCAGTGTTTCTCCACGTTTCACCCTGTCTCAGCAGGGTGACCTTGGCTGCAAACAGCTGAATTCTCTGCTGTCGTAACAAATGCTGGTGAAATGCAGAAGCCACTTCCTGAGCACCAGAGTACACTTCAGGTAAAAGATGAAGAAGGGAATAGAATACTTTATCCTAAACTGAAATGGGAAAAACAAGCAAGAAAGCAACCAGGGCAGTTTGCCATAACTGTGGAGGGAGCTATTCTAGGCACTAGACACCAGGCTTGGGGAGCTTGGAAGTCTGGATTACAGGAGAGATCAGCCACTAAGAGTGGGGTTTTGCTACAGACCACTCAACAGGGGCAAAGAAGCAACTTGGAATACAGATCACAGACCCTGGCTCTCCTAGAAGACTAACCTGCCTGACAACAATCCAGCAGGGAGTTGAGGACAATCTTTACAAAGCAGTGGGGCCAACCAGAGGCCTCTCCTCCTAAGTGCTGCTACTCACGACCACAAAAGTTCCAAGGGATGTATTAATCTCTGGCAGCTTTGGCTGTAGCATTGACCAAAATGGAGTTCAGGATCCTGAGGGGAGTAAGGAAGACAGATAACAGATATGGGGCATCAAGAGAGCAGACTGGCTTATTCAGAGAACTGGTATAGAGGATTGTGGAGGAGGAAGATTTGAAGGAAAAACAGTTTGAGAGAGCTCCTCCTAACAGAAGAATGGTACTCCCTGATACTGAGGGAAAGGGGTAGGGGAGAAGGGGGTGACGGGAAAAAAGGTAGTAGACTATCAGGAGAATGCCTTGGCTAAAGGAGGAACTCATACCTGAGTACTGATGGAAAAAGGTCATCAAAAATAGACGGAAGGAAAGACAGATTTGAAGAACACTGAAAAAGCACCTGGGCAACCAGGGCTTGTGTTGCAGAAACCAAAGCTTGCTGAGGGCTGAAACTAGCAAGCGGCATAATAGCCAGCAAAAGCTTCTACTATTGTGTTGGCAATAAAATAACAAAGAAAATACAGGCCCACTGCTGAGGCAGGCAGTGACAAGTGACAGGTACTCAGTGCTTCCTTTGCCTGTTTTCAGTGACATTTCCTCCTAAAGGAGCAGAGGAAATACTGGTAGTGAGACAGGATTCAGCCAAGTATCTGCTGAAAAAATTTCAACCCAAGCAAATCCATGGGACCTGAAGGGATGTATCCAAGAGCATGGAAAGATCTGGCTGATGTCTCTGTGAAGCACCCCTCTACAATCATCAAAACATTCTGGCATAACCTTCATTACAGTCCAGATAAGTGGAGAACTAAACGGGTGAAAAGCTGGCTGGACTGTTGGGATCAAAGGGTATTGCTTATTGGAACAATACAGGAAGTTTTCATAGAACAAAACGGAAGGTTCCGACTTGTTATGAGAATAAACAAATTAGAAATAAATAAGCAGAGTTTTAGGAAAAGGCAGTGAAGCAAACACCTTAGCCCATCAACAGCATTCTGCATTTTACAGACTACCACTTTTGCCATACCGAGTCACTGTACGCTAATTTAAGGCACCACTGACTTCTCTCATTATCATGGTCTATCTAGGTGTGAGCATGGAGTTTAGAGACATTATTTTCAGTAACACAGTTGCACTGTAAAGTATTGCTTAAATTCATGATTCTGTACCACAGTATCAGTGCCACCAGGAATAGACACCCTATTCTTGATTATGTAATCAAGAAAAACTTCTGAAAATAATATTCAGAGTACAAACTACTTTTAATCAGCAGCTAAATACCAAGATACTGGCACTGATTACTTCATTGCTCTAATGACATCTGTAATGGATTCCAAGTGCTGTGCCTGATTGCTTCCCAGCTGATCAGGATTCTGTTCATCACTTCTAGCTGCTGGAATGCTGAGATTTCTTGGAGTTCCTTTGCAAAACGCTTCAAGGCTGCTTCAGTACATTCTTTAAAACAGTCATCACAAACTTTTCACTTAGTACTTCATGATAAAACACATTAAGAGAGGAAAATCTGCAGGTTCCCCTTCCCTCCTTTTTATTGACAGGTCTTGATTATAAAGCAGTATAATCCAAAGGACTGATAGGCACTGGCCAATTGCCAGTTGAATTGAACCTGCTGATGATATTCAAGGCTATGCTGCCATCACGTCGAACAAGAAATTATTAAATTAATTAAAATACACTCGCTCTAGTGAGGTAATCACACAATCATTTAGGCTAGAAAAGCCCCTTAAGACCTCTGAATAACAGAATGCTCCTGCTGGCAGTTTCTCGGAAATTGCTAAGGCAGCTTCACATATTTATACATACATCACACACAAATGATCCATTCACCTTCTCTTTCACGTTTGCTAGCAAAATATGTTACACAGTAGAGTTTGTCAAGCTTACACCTGCTGGCTTTTGTACCTTCCTCCTCTGTCACTAAAATTGTGTTCTGGTCACAAGGAAGTCTGTAGTCTATAAAACAAGTCAATCAATGTGACAACTAAGGTTTTAAAATCCACTTTGTGAGACACTGATGGAATTAGTGAAAGGCCTCTAACATGGCTCAAAACCTTGCTGTGCAAACAAGAGCCAAGAAGTACAACCTCAGATGCAACTGGAGTGCAAGCCTCTGTGGTTTGCAAGCTCTCCTGGTGAATTGTTGTGCCATCAGCTATGTAGCAAAGGTGGCGTGCAGCTCTTCTTATCAAGACTAAGAAATGTAACTGTTTTGATCTGCTTTCCAAACCACGTGTTAACATCACTTTTTCTTTCACATCCAAGAAAAATATTTATCTTCTTAAAACAGAAAATATTACCAGTCTGTTTGAAAGTTTTAAGTGTCAGTTTGTAACACCCCCTTCTACAGTGTGTTGTTCCTCCTCTGACTGTATACAGAAACACACTGATTCCCAAGTCACACTGCAACAGGACAGCACTAAAACTTGAATTTTCTGACATTCATCATTTTAACACTTTAGATATTGAAGCAGTTGAACTTATTAAGCACTACACAGGCAGAGAATTCTCTGAGACTCACCCACTTCAGGTACTCAAAGCACCACAGCTACTTTTTGTTCTCTTCTTGCTAGTGTTTTCTCCCAATGTCTAGAGCCCCTGTTTGTCTTCTCAGAGCAATTGTTTTTGTTTTTTTTTTAGGAGAAACAATTATAATGTGAGATCCTGAGACTTTTATTTCAAAGAAAATTTCCTCAGGCACAGTGAACAAAAGCAGCTAACCAAAGTACATGCCCAAAATGAATTATACTGAAGTCAGATGAAGAAATCAGAATAATGTCTTGAGAACCATCTATGATCACAGAACAGTAGCATACCAAATCCTATGAAATATTGTGATGGGAAAGAAATTAAATTAGCCTTGCTGGGAGTCTGAAATATAAAGAATATGGAGTTGCAGTTTCCACTCTACAATTTTAATTGCCTTACCTGGCATTCCATGGACAAGGTCCCCACACAACACAAAGAACTTGGGTTTAGGGTTTAGTTTGTTAATGGCCTGCACTGCTTGCTCTGTTAATTTTGTTTCTTCCTCCCATTCATCATCTCCATTTTTAGTGTCTCCAGTTGCCCAAGATTTCATCAGTCCAAACTGAGGGTCTGCTCCTTGAATGAAGTAGAAGGGCCCCTTCCATTTGTACTCATCATCTAAGAAGAAAAAAGACCCCCCAAAAATAATGTTAAGCACTAGAGAATCTTATAAAGAAAATGAAATTTCCATGCATAATTAAATTAGTTGCTCTTCACCTAAGTAAGGTCAGGCCACTTCAAAGGAAGTACAGAATTCTGCAGTCATTCATATAGGACAGAGGCAGAATTACAAAATTTTCCTCTAATGGGTTGCTGCAGTAAAAGTATATTAATCTAATTATGCCACATGGTAATTACAAACTGATTAGAGGAGAAGTGAAGACTTCAGCAATAGTGCTGGAAATTAGAAGACCACAATATAGCACAAGTGCACAATGCTGATTCTTTTAAGACTCCAATTACTGCTTCTTTAATTAACAAGTTAAAACATACACAACACATTTCACTTTTTATAGTTCCAGTAGACTTGTCCTTAAATTATTAAGGAGTTAAATGCTTTTTGTTCTTATGCTTTTAGAGAGAAGCTGGATGTAGGCCATTCTTTGGAACTGGAAGTGAAGCCACTCAACAGGACAAAGTCAGCAAACACAAAATTCAGCAACGTCAGAATTAGCAGCAGCAATGGAAATCCTAATTTAGAACTGCCACAGTAGTTCCTAAGACCTACAATATAAAGGTGAGGACTCAGAAACAGATCTTTATTGGTGGAGTCAGTACAGACAGAGGGTGTTCTAGAACTTGTCCTCCTAGAATTCTCTTGTATACTCATTTCTCTTATACTGCAGCACCGTAACAGTAGTGGGATGCACAACACCACAAGCACATTAGAAAAAAAGAACACCAGTCAAATAAAGCAAGACTTGGCTACAAGTTAAAAACAAAACCAAGTATCCTATTTCCCAGACTATGTCTAAAGATGGAACTGAAGTACAAACATGAATACACTGTGGTTTCTCCAGCTGTCTACATGCATTTGTGACCCAAGTATTTTAGTTTTGACTACTGGTTTTGGATTAATACATGTAGTATTACTGGGGGGGTTTGAATTAATACATTTAGTATTACTGGTTTTGTTTTTTTTTTTTTTAAAGCAGCATTTAACTGTTAAAAACCTCACTGACTACATCAGTTGAAGCTAAAATGACAAAACAAATTATTTTAAATTATAATAGAATCTGTAAATATGCTCATACTTCTCTGATGTGAAACCTCAGTTGGAGGTTAAGCTAATCTTCTAATAATAGCAGATAAACAAGTAGCATAGGTTTGTTTTTTTTCCCCAAATGGCCTAGAACTGGACCTTCTTATTTTGCAAGAAGGGGAGGGTATGTTTCTTTCAAGAAAGTTTAGAAAATAGAGGGGCCAGAATTCCTCTTGCACCACTGGCATAGATAGGCTGGAGTAAGAGAGAAGGAATGTGGGCAACTTCCAGAAGCTCTTTGCAATTGTCATTTGTTGCTATGGCATCAGATCCTTTTGAAAGTATGCAGGCTTCCACATTTCAGTTAAAGCAGCACTTAATTTCTAAGCAAAATTATTTATAATCTGTTAACAGTGCCTGTTGATTCATACCAGCATTCCCTTGTTCTAAATAACAATCATGTATTTTATAGATAGGAACTTTTAGCCATTTAGTAACTTTTAATTCTAAAATTAATTTAATTTCTCCAATTGCAATTTATTCAGAGAAGAGAAATGTTCCATCTGTCCATGAGTTGACAAGAGAAACTTTATGGAAGCAGCTGAGTGACACAAAGTAATGCAGGGCTTTATTTTATGTCTTGCGTGGTAAAATATGACTGCCATAAAAACCAGCTTACATGCTGCATCAAAAGCATTGTTTGTGCAGAGAAAGCTATAGAAAAAAAAAGGAAGCTTGCACCAGAAATCCTT
The DNA here is from genome assembly GCA_013396835.1 of Psilopogon haemacephalus. Classification (NCBI taxonomy): domain Eukaryota; kingdom Metazoa; phylum Chordata; class Aves; order Piciformes; family Megalaimidae; genus Psilopogon; species Psilopogon haemacephalus. Next base: position 915,449 of record VWZI01023957.1, on the reverse strand, counting down.
GGTGACCTATAAAAAATAAATCTGAAAAAAAGAAAAGTCTGAAACAGGAGTTTGTATGGGAGGAGTGGCACCATCCTCAAACTCATTAAACATAAAAAAAAAAAAGCTCAAATTTTTGAACAACATGGTAGGATTTTTAACACCCGTCCCCTTTCCAGCAACTCAGTCCACATTAGCAATAACCAATACTGAGCAAAGCCTACTAGTTTTGTACTGAGAAATCTGAACCAAGTAACACTGACCATAGTCGCCCAAGTTAAATAGATACACTATCTAGTTTTACAGAAACTCCTCAGAAAAACCAGCTCATCTTTGTTTTAAAAGGCTGCGTTTTCCTTTTCAGAGCCCCGGGGATGGTGCCTGGTGGCCAGAGGCAGCTGGAGCACCTGCAGCAGGCCAGGTAGCTGTCAGGCAGGCTGACTGGCACAGGCAGCAGGACTGGAACAGGACCCAGGTTACAAGGAGCTTTACAACTACCTGAAAGGATGTACTGGAGAGGCTGCTGCTGGGCTCTTCTCACAGGTAAATAGTGATAGAATAAGAAGGAATGGCCTCAAGCTGCGACTGGGTAGGTTTAGACTGGACATTAGGAAACATTTTTTCACAGCAAGAGTGATCAGGCATTGGAATGGGCTGCCTAGGGACGTGGGTGAGTCACTAACCCTGGCTGTGTTTAAAAGTCATTTGGATGTGGCGCTTGAGGATATGGTTTAAGGGTGAACTTTCTAGGGATAATGGTTGGACTTCATGATCCTGGAATGTTTCTGTGATTCCGTGATCTATAAGGGAGGAGGTGTGGTAAGCAGATGTTGCACTGTCAGGAAGCAAGCACATTTGACACAAAACAGGTTGCCAAGCCAGACCAAGCTATTCTAATATGTGCTTTATGAAGGTTTTTATTGCCTGACTTATAGTCATGCCAGTACAGTCTCTCTCCGGGTTTTAAGTACATGAATGTTTCCAAGACTGCGCACAGATGTACTGGTTTGAGTGGGTGAGTGATGGTCATGTGAGGCAGAGAGAGAGACACTGATAAGATGAATTTGAAAAGAGAAGTTTAGTACACAGACAGAAGTGGCAGAAGAAAGAAGAAACAGAAGATGCAGGGGTGGAAGTGAAGAAGAGTGGGGGGAACAGGAAAGAGATAGGAGGTGAAAAGAGAAAGGAACTGAAAATGATGCAGAGGTATATGTTATGTTCTCCTGCAGGAAAAAGAAAAACAAAAAAAACCCCAAACCTGAAAAAAAGCAAAGCAGGGACAACAGGAGAGATCCAGAAACCTGTGCTGCATAAATAACATTTACTTTAAATGCTAGTTTAATCAGCTAATCTTAGTTAAATAATTCAGTTAATGGCTATTTTGTAGTATTTGATAACTTACTCCACAGTTAAATAAGAGTAAGGTTGAAGAAATTATGTCTGCCTTTGTCTTGTGAAACCAGATTCTATTAGCTTATTACTTCTTAATATTTACTGACTTAAGTTTAGTACTTACTTTGTTCCCCATAAATGATTTTTAAAAAGGGAACAATTTAATCTGTGGATATACAGTTGTGTTTCAATTATTATAAAGGACTGCAAATAAGAGCTTAATATAATGAAAAGAGTTGTACTGATACAACACCAGCGCACCAACTCTTTATCCTGTTCTGAACTCAGCCCATCCAGGAAATAAGTCTTAATTGCCCTCACTGGTCTATTTACAGAGGAGTTCATGCAAGTCTTTCCTTATCTGTGCAAGGGATAAGGTCAGTCCAGCTAAAGTTTAAAGTGCTGCAACTACTGCAAGTACTTTTTTCTTAGAACTCCAGGAACAGACCTGCATGAGTGCTCTTTCAACAGAGAGGGCGGCAGCAATGTTGTGAAAGAGAATGCAAAAGCATCTTCTGCCACCATAGTCCCAGAAGTCTTTTGCCTAACAGTTAAATGGTTTTATCAATGCACAGTGTTCAGATGATTGCTCACAAAGTTTCTGCACCCTAATTCTCTCCCTTCCCAGCTGCTTTTTAGCACCCTCAAGCAGAACAGGTACCATAGGCCAAGCTAAGGAAGCTCATCTGCTCAAGCATAAAGTCAGGCACCACAAAAAACTGTTTGAGCCATTTCCTTTTTGACTTTGCACCAAATCACAAGAAGAGTGCTCAGACAAACCATTCTGTTGCTATGCTAAGGGAAATGCCAAGGTCTGGCAGAGGGTTAGTAACAAACAGCATCGGGCATGAGTAGTGGGAGGGGGAACAGCTGTTTTTGCAGCAATCACGTTGTCATGATCCAGGTCCTAGATGTTACTCCATAAAATTTTGATTAAATAGCAAGCACAGTGGCTATCGTCCCTTCAAACATAGCAAGCAATTACTTTTATGGGAGTGACATCAAAAGCATCCTTCCCATTAAGAGTTTCAATTTCCGAGCCCTTAGATGAGCTAGGTAGCTGTATTAGAGTAGGTAGGTAAAGCAGCAGAAGATTAGGACTCAATAACCAACTTTTTCTGCCCTTTCCCTTGCATGACAAAATTGCAGAGAGCTGAAATCGCCTGCAAGTTGACTTCATCCCTGTGAGTACAGAGGTTGTTTGCAACTCTCAACTCACCACAGCAATATAAAATGCAAATGCCAGACAAAAATCAGCAGGTTTCTCAGATAATTGAGATATATATAGTTGTCCATTTTCAAAAGGCAAATAATGTCTGTGCAGCTGCTCTTACACACTGAGCCACATGAAACTCCTATCCCAAATCTATTTTGTTCCTAAGCTTTCCTTAAGAGCTGCTTCCTTAAGAGTTGATAGCCATAGAAGTCAAACTTCAGAACATCTTGTTTGCCTCAGTTTCAATAGCTTCTCACTCTTTTTCTGCTCCCATGCATGCCAAAGTACAGAGAGAGGATCAATGCAATGTATTTTTAGTAGCATAGGCTGAAAAATGGTGCCAGCTTCCAATTTTATCTTATTTCATGAAGGGCCAGAGTAGTCAGTTAAGAATTCACAGGAGAAAACCTCAGCCAAGTACTGTGATTACGCACAAAATAAAGCACTTCAGGGACTTCAGATGGGATTTAACCTGTGCCTCACCATTTCTAGAGAACAATAGCTAATATCTTACCATTTCTTCCCCTTTTGCTTTTTCTAAATATGTCCTGTCTTCTCTTCCCTCCTCTCCAAGGATCAAAAGCTTATACAGACTGCTGCAAGCTGGCCTCTGACAGCCACGCAGTACTAATGAGGTTTCCAGCATTCCCATGGTGGGATTTTTTTTTAAAGTACACAGGTTGATTTCAACAGTACATTACTTTTCTTCTTCCCCACAATGTGTGGCATTTCATGGAAACAAATCAGTTACAAAAAGTTAACTCCTGTCCATAGTCTCTCTATAGGCACCAGTGTATCAGAGGAGGATGGTCATGGGCACACACCTATTGTGTGCTCAGTTTATCATGGGCAGTAATAAATTTAAAGGCCTCATTCTCATGTTGGGTTTGCCAATGAAATTAATTTCCCTTCTCTGGAAGATCACAAAATAGCAGAAATAAGTACAGAGTTTCCTGCCCCAGAGCTGTCTTTGCCTACAAAGTGTGCCTGTGACTCTTTTTCTAAGTAATATAGGACAAGAAGCACAGTCTTGTTTTACTAAAGAAGCCATAAGCAGGAGGGAAATGGAAATCTTCTAAGTGAAGGCAGTATTTATACATTATAAAAAACAGGAAATACAAAAACTTTTCAGCTTGAAAAACAATATAAGGACTTGCATTAAATCTTAAATAATTTCCCGGTTATTTTTAAAATACTACGTACAATTATGGCTTCAAAGCCAAGTATGTCCAAAGACAAAGATTTCAAGCCAATGGAATTCAGCAGTATTGTCCATGTGTACCTGAGACTACCAAAGATGTGACTGCAGAGGGTTCTACTGAAAGATCAAGTCAACCCATTATGAAATGGGATCTGCTGGAGAAGGTCCAGCAGAGGGCTGTGAGGATGCTGAGGGGACTGGAGCACTACCTGAGGAGGAGAGGCTGAGGGACCTGAGGCTGCTTAGTCTGGAGAAGACTGAGAGGGGATTGAATCAATGTTCATCAATATCTGAGGGCTGGGGGTCAGGAGAGGGGGGCACAGGCTCTGCTCACTGCTCCCTGGGATAGGCCAAGGAGCAATGGATGGAAGCTGCAGCACAGGAGGTTGCAGCTCAACACAAAGGGGAACTTCTTTACTGTAAGGGTGACAGAGCAGTGGCACAGGCTGCCCAGAGAGGTTGTAGAGTCTCCTTCCCTGGTGCCTTTCCAAGCCTGTCTGGATGTGTTGCCCTGAGCTAGACTGGTCCTGCTCTGGCAGGGGGGTTGGACTTGATGAGCTCTTTGGGTCCATTCTAACCCCCGACATCCTGTGAGCCTGTGTTCCTGTGAAATGGGCAATTTTATGCTTCAGTTAAAAAAACAAACAAACAAAAAACAAAAACACCACACCACAAAAACAAACACAAAAGGCCACCCAAAACCCAACAAAAAAACCCACACAACTTCAAAACATGGATAAAAATACATTTTTTATGTGAGAAAATATAACTCATGTAAAGAGTAATTATTGTAGAGATGAAGTATAGTGAAGCTAAACTACAGAGATAACGTCAGTAGAAACACTGACATAATGAAAGTTTCTCAAATAAATTAGGCACTGCTGTTATTTTTAAAGGATACACTTTTAAACTTCTTAGATAACTATCAAGGTAGGAAATGCCCCCTTAGATACAGTTTATTTGTACTGAGGGCTACAGTCATGTCTTTATGCCCGCCTCCAAATTTAACACGTAAACTCATTACAGAAATCTTACAGCCCAAGACTGTAGGTGTGAAGGGGGGTGGCTTGCATAATGACAAGGTGAAGTCACAGAAAGCTGCTCAAAACCCACATTAAAATTTGCCTATTTCATAGGAGTTGGGACCATATTGGGAAAGGGATATGCTAGCTGGGAAACAGTTCTGATCAGCACTCAACAATATTAACATGGAAAAGCTGTAGAACAGTAATTGTAATGTGCCAAGATCCAAAACTCATGTGAAAGCAAGAAAAAATTAGAAAGCAATTGTGGTTGCATTTAATATCAAAAGAAGGCTAATAATATATCATTATCATGCTTTTGAAAAGTGCAAAAATCCTTGATGGCAGCATGGAAACTATTCAGATACATCTCAGATGCTCAGCATCTACCAAGAACTTCTGAAAGACCAAAAAGAATCCAGGCAGTGATTTAGTTATGAAAATGTTGTGCTGAACTTTAACCTCTTAAGAAAGAGCTAAGTAAATTATTCACCAAAAAAAAAAAAGTACCCAAAGATGGCAGCTGGACTATGATAGCCTTAAATGTCCTGAGCAAGATTAAAAACACACAGTTGGCAAGAAATGCTTTAATAATATATAAAGAATACCAAACAATGATGCTTCAGGAGAAACACATCTGGAAAACTGATAACCTAAATAACTTTTTCCATGTTCAAGAAAATTTTCAAGAAGTACCGTAAGGAATTCTTCCACTCCTGTTGAATACTCCTTTTGTTAGTTTCATCACTATACAGTTGCTATAGCTAGATGGCTTGTCTGCCATCTGTCCCTTGAACAAATGCTAGGCATTCTGTTCCAAACCAACCGCACCATCTGCAATTAATAGGTTGCCAGAAACACTGTATGCATATACTTCACATGCTCAGAGTTGGTGATTTTTATTTGGCAACAAGCAAAGCCAAATATTTCCAAGAAACTCAAGAAAATACCACCAAGTTGACAGGACTGAATAGCCTTGCCCACATCACCAAACCAATGCAATCTGTAATTTATGAACAAAGGGAGTAGAATACCTTCCGTGTATGGCGACAGAAAACGTTTCTTAACACAGAGCTTCTTATTCACCTGAAAAACCTAAAGCACACCGTAAAACCTCCACCCTTAGGAGACGTCTACAGACAGGTGCTATACACATCGGTGTTCACCACATTTCCCTGTTGGCCCAGCCACAAGACAAGAAACAGCAGTCAACAGGTGGCTGCCATCTCTGGCTTGCCAGAAGCCTCATGATCTTATTCACCTGAGAGGATGTAGGTCTAGAAGCAAGTCTCCCATGGAGCTGACTTACATTCAGGCATCACTAGCCAAGGATAAATATGTGTCGTTTGTATAGGGACTCTGCGAAAGGTGAAGAACCTTGAACCAACCGGGACCTTACCTAGTTGCATTACGGTACGCCTGCCCTTCATTTGAGTACCATAAGCAATGAGCTACCTGTGACCTGTTAGGTCAACACTACAGCAACAAGCCTATGATAGCATCGGCACCGACGGTTTCACAAGCCAAGCAGATCAATTTCAGCAACACAGACAACTTAAAACGAATCTGGCGTTGGGCACTGCTGGCGTTCTCACAGGAGGCCAGAGCCAGCCGCGCTATGGACAGGCAGCGTGTCGGACAGCGAGGGCCAAAGCTTCAACGCGCCTCTGCCCTCCAGTTAGCAAACTCGGGGGCCCTCGGGCGCGCCTCAGCACAGCACCAGGACGCCGCAGCTCCGCGTTCAGCCGAGCCACACGCCGAGTGCCGCCGGGTGCCCCGAGCGAGGGGCTCCCTGTCAAGGGCTTCCCGGCGCCAGCAGAAGGCTCAGGCATCTTCCCCAGCTCCTCCGAACGCCTCACGCTACGTCTCCCCATCCCAGGCAGTACGGGCTCCTCCCGCTGCCGCCGGGAAAGCCCCGGGCCTCCCCTCCGTACGCCCCTCCCGCACCGCCTGCGCGGCGGGGAAGAGAGCCCGGCGGAACCCGCAGCCCTATGCCGAAGTTCCGTCCGGCACGTGCCCCGCGGCGCGTACCTTGGCGGAAGGCGGTCAGAGTCCTGCCCCGGGCCCTCAGAAACGCGTTCCCCTCAGTCGCCATAGATGCCACCCGCCGTGCGGCCGCCGGCGAGAGCCGCGGCTTGGCCCGGGTCCGGGGAGGGGGCGGTACCGCCTCCGCCGGGGGCGGTGCCTGGGCGCGGGCGGGGGCAGGCGCGCCGGAGGCGGGCAGTGAGGCCGGCGTGAGCAAGGCGGTGGGGCGGGGACCGGGACCGGGACCGGGACGGTCCTGAGACGGGAGGGCTGCTGTGGAGTGCCTCCCGGTGCCGCCATGTTCCGGAGCCGGAGCAGTGACTTGGCGAGCGCGGGCGGGCTGGCCTGCGGGTGAGAGCGCAGCCTCTGGAGACTTGCCCCAAAGATCCGTTGGATTTTAAGTTAATAACAAGACAAGATTTGCTTAATTTTCAGCTTCCGCTTAACCTCTGACCTGAGGTACGCTGCTGTCCTCCAAAACCATTTGCAGTCTTCCCCTGTACCTTGAAGGGACGTGCTCCAGGTCAGATTTCCTCTTAACGTTAACTGCAATCACAAAGTTAGACGTCACCACCAATTAATCTGAAAGAGAGAAAAAAAATTGAAAAGAAATGGCACAAGAGCAATTGCAAGAGCAATTCTTTTAACCTGGTCTGATGCCTGCGAAGGGGCTGCTGGAGTATTATACTGAAAGTATGCAGGATCATTTGTCTTTTTGCCCTCCACTGCCGGCTCTCGGTGATTCCAGACACCTTCAGACTGGCCCTGCCTTGCCCACGGGCCCTGCCCATGGCTGCACGTAGTGGTGGCAGCCGAGTCCGTTTTTCTCAGCACCAGGCTACACACTCAGGCGATGATTGAAATACACGAGGAACGCTTGCGCGGCAATGTTTTCTTAATGTTTCCTTCGGTGCTTTTTGTCCTAGGAATACAGGAAGGATAACACAGTTGCAATTTCCTAGTTGAACGGCCAGGACCCCGTTACTCTGCACTGTGTCACATGCAGAGTTCAGAGCGCCTCTTCAGTCATCTTGGGAAATCAGTAGCAAAGCACTAGATAAGGCTCCTGTTATCAAGTGAAAACTACTACTATGGCTGGATTATTTTTCCATCTGTAAAATGGGAGTGTTACTATCCACAAATGAAAACTGTTTCATTTCTGCTTGTAAACTGCTTGATGTTCATTACACGCAAAGCACTAGAGGAAATTTTTTTTTTTTTTCTTTGCCAACTCCCCTCTATAAGGCAGCATTGAGTGCATTAAGCAAATAAATACCAAAGAGCATTTTTAACACTCAGGTGAAGCCTATCTAAATAGCCTAAATACCTTAATAAACTCATAGGAACAGGTGATCACGAGCTAATGATGAAGCTGCATATGATATATAAGAGCAATTGACTTCACGATCCTAAAAAAATTTGACCTTTACTGTTTCTTTCTTACTTTCTTCTCACCTGCTTAATAGTGCTGAGCAGTCACATAGCAGAATACATGATTGCTGCATGACTTCAGCTAAACTGTGGATGAATTTTGCCAGTTAAATACCATCAAGATCAGGCCCAAAAGTACAGAGGGAACATTATTGTTTTGGTAAGACAGCATACAGTAGTTTTGTAGGACAACTTTGTTTTAACCTGGGTACGTTGCTAAAGGCAACCGTTTTTCTTAAGCAAAGTTAAGCATGCCTGGAAGACTGAATCAGATCTGGCAGAGATGTAGATTCTAAGATCTTCTAGATTTATCTAAGTCTCTGTAATTTCACAGCTCTTTTCCTAGGCATGTGTAGGGAGTTGTCCTACAAAATTCTGTTGTCAGGACTTTATTTGATCTTTTTGCAGAATAAGTCACAGATGAGCCTCAGAATGCTCAGCTCTTTCTAGGTGATGAGTTACTGTGAGTATGCAGGGTGCCTACGCTGCCTTGTATTCAAGTGGAATCCTCTGATACTACATCACCTCAAGTATTGTGTGCCGTAATAAGGATGCCAGAAGAAACTTCCATTTTGTAATTTAAAGACACTTTCTTCTGATTTTGCAGCCTGAGTGCAGAAGTGTTTTCATCTGCAGAAATAAGGGAAGATTTGCATGTAAACGTGAGAACTGAGGCTGTGTGTGCAGGAGGGGGATTTCTGCTCTCTCCTGCTTCTTTTACTCTGCCAAATTTGAAATAGGCATTTTTGAAGCCAAGACCATGGACCAAATGCTATACAGCTAAACTCATTTTACTATGACTAAATCGTTTCAAATTACTAGTGATCTATGTTAGTTTAATTATAGATTTTAATGAACTGACTCCAGATAAAGCAACATAATTTTGTCATGGGGCTTGAATTATTATACAAAGTGTCATGAATATAATGACACTGAATAAATTGCAGTACCACATAACTGGCCTTATTTAAAATTAGTACAAATTGGGAATAATTTTCAAAAAGTTAGTGTGAGCATACAGGAAAGAATTTCCCTTTCCGGAATGGCATGCAGCGTGTATTGAAAGTAAGATAGATAAAAAACTGAGAAATGGAAGCACTGAAAAGGAAATACATTAGGTTTAGCTAGTAATGACCATGATTAGCATAGTGCACATCTGAGGAGTCCAGATCTTCTGAGACTTATCCTAGTACACGTTAGATTATGCTGCAAATTTTTGCAGTTCTTAACAATTTGGAAGTTCTGAAATATCAGTAGTAGACACTCTTAATTTTTGCTTTAAGTTATCATTGCATGCACTTTCAGAGACCTAATAAAACAAACATAAAATTCTAATATTTGCTATCTGTGATGAGCAATTCATAGAAACAGCAAAATACTCAAATCAGGCCTTCAAGAAGGGAATCCTTTCTCTGTTCTTAGCAAATGACAAAAAGACAAGTTGCAAAAATGGAAGATTACAAAAGGTGAAAAGGACAGAAGAAGGCTGGTCTAGACATTGGAATTAAAATCACAAAGCACATGCAGTTTTGAAACTAAACCATTTTAATCTTATGTGTACAACAGAACAACTATCTGCCATCTGGAAGTCAGGGAATCCAATGAAAGTTAGAGGTATAAACACGACACACAGGATTATCAACATCTGTTTTCGGTGCATGATGATATATATGAGTCTTTGAGGGGTAAGGTAGAAGAAATAATAGGAATTATCAGAACTTGATGATACAAAAAGGATCACATCATTGTGTGTTTGAGGACTACGGATTTAACACACACTGAAAATAAATAATGCATACTTTGCACCAAGTCTGTTTTCTATTAATCCCTTCTTCCAGCTCTCCTAAATCCTGTAACAGGACAGCATTCCTAGCATATTTAACATTCTGGAAGGTTTGGCATATGCCCCTCCTATTCTCCCCAGAACAACTAATGGATGAAAATGAATAACTTCTGAAAACTTCCAGTATCTCATACTAGCCCACTCTGTCTCTACCTCCTGTTTCACTGCAGAGAGCAAAAGACTTCAGAGTGACTATGCCAGTAGAAAAAAAATGAGCAATCTGAGCCTAAAACATTACAGATTATGATAAAGTCTGCTCCTCTGACATCCTATACAAACATAAATTAATTAAAACACTAAAGCGCTCTGTTTAAAAAAGGTCCTGTTAATATTTGGTCTTGATACCAAATGGCTTTCCATTTTCAAAGGGCCATAAAACAATATAAAAATATTAAAAATGTTTTGCCCAAAACAGCTGAAAAAGACTGGTTGACTGGGACCAATATTTTGTTGCTAGGAAGGGAACAATGATGACTTTGATCACTTCCACAGCTAAGAATCCACAATGTAATTGATTTTTATCTGACTCATTTAGTGTGGGCAGGCTCCATTTGTTCAAGAAACCTGTAATATATTCCTTGAATCACTGTAACTATGAGAGATCTAAAAGTTGATGTAATGAGTTAAACACACTATTTAAGTCAATTTGTTTTGCACACTGAATTTGTTTTTCTGACACAGATACAGCCTCTATCTACTGGTTGTTTTGGTGTCTAATTCATTTAAGAGCTCTACTTGATTCAGGGTGCCTCTGATTTTGGATTTCCCTATCCTGAGGCTTCATTTTCAGGTACACTGAGCACTTGGACCTTTCATTGAATAATTGAGACCTGGGCTGCCAACAAATTCACAAATCATGACCACTAGTAAAAATCAAAGCACCATCAATCCTTCAAGTATTTAAATAAAAAAACCTCAACACAATAAACCAAACCAAAAACCAATCCAAGCACTTGGATGTTTTTGCTAGGCATACAAGGGCATTCTTGTTTTACTGTTACATTGGTGCACTGCCAGTGTACTTGGCAAATCCCTTTGTCTTCTAGCCCAAAGCAACAAATTCTCTTTTAGACTGAAAAATCCCATTTTTACATTACAGGCAACATGCAAACTATTTGGTTTTTTGTGTTTCTTCTTTTTTTTTTTTTTTAATAAAATTATACTTCCTTTTTCATCCTTTCTTGTATAAAGAGAATTTGTCCTCTTTCATAAAGGGGAGAAATGTTTTTTTGGTCACTGCAATTTAGCAGGCAGGCTCTCTGAAGCTGACTTGTTGAACCAAGTATTTATTTGAGAAGCACATGTACGGACTGGGCAGACTGACATTAGAGTATTCTGAGAAAAACAATGGACTTAGAGATTACAGAAAAACTCTGAAAGAATAACCATTGTCTTACCACTTTGCAAAGTTGTAGCTTCTGCCACAGAGTGAGGCTTGACACCACAGAACTGTCTGCTGTGTAGGTGGAAACTGTAGTTATATGTTAGTCAGACAAGTAAACTTCCTTCTTGATTTGACTTCAAGGGTCTCAGGCTACCACTACTCTTTCCTCAAAATCCAGCCATACCAATAGATTGCATCAGTAGGAGTGGATCTTAATCTGCCTTAGAGAATTATTTCTGTCCCTTAAAATCCTCATAGAAGTCTTCTACACATTAGTATTCACTTATGTTGTGTGCCAGGTTTTGCATGTGAACTAGATCTTAAAATTGACTTTACCATCTGTGATGTCACTAATATAGCAATCACTGAACTTCTTGAAACAGGATGACTATGAAGGATTCATCTATTTTGCCACAGATTTCTATAAAACAAAATGTTTGGGATTTTTTTTTTTCAGTAATTAAATTGGAGACGAAGAAAGAAGGTACTTTGGGAGAACCACAGATTAATTTAAGCATAAATGACCCATTTAAGTTGGTTTTTTTTTCACTCAAGTAATGACTGAAGAAAATTAGTTCAGGGACTGATGAAGGATGCTGAAAAGGTAATTATTACTATTACAAACGTCTTAGTTTAATTGTAGGAAATACAAAAATTAAACAGTATTTGATTTTTTAATGTTTTAGTGTGGACTTTCTTTCAGCTGTATCTAGTACTTTTGTTTCTCAGAACTTCCAAGGACCTTTCCTTTTCTATTAATGATAGTATTAGATAAGCAGAAGGATCCATTTTTCAACAGTATCATCTCAGCCATAAATTACACTTCTCTCAGGTTCCTGGTCTGGACCTGTAGGTGTTTTACAGGCCTTGGGTACAAAGAGATAAAGATCAAATCTAGACACAGGTAAAAGCTCAGAGAAGCTGATTTATGAGTGAAAACATAACATGCCCCACAAAGCTTCTACTTTCAAAATTAATAATAGATGAGGACAAGACTGCATGCCCTACACAGCAAAAGTAATCCACCTGTTTTGTACTAGCCCCTCAACTACTGTCCTCACTGACTGTGTTTGTGGTGATTGTTTTCAGGTTTCTTCTGTTTGTACTCATTAATAACACATAAATCAAGGACAACAACGACTCTGTGTATTCCCATACTTGTGTTATCCCATAGTGGTGTATTCACGTGGGTGTAAACTTCCAATTTTTTCAAGTCTCTATTACAAATGTAACAAAATCCAATGTCCAAACAGAAAAAGAGCAGGATTTCATTGACAATAGAAAAGTGTTTTTCCCACTCTTTAAAATTTTGCTTTTAAAACAATGGACAACTAAAATGTTATTTGTGGAAATACTGATCGGTGTTATTGATACATTCCCAGATTTGCTGAAGGATGATCACAATAAAGACATGTTTCCTGTACAGCAGGCAAAATAAATTATCTAAAATGCCCCTTCTCCAAATAATCTGGAACCATTAAAAATAATGTTGATGTTTGCTGGTTGGTTGCAGGCATACGCAGTAAAAAATGTGTAAAAGCTCTCTCTTCTGTACACTAGTAGGCTAAAAATGAGAGAAAAACTATGTTCAGTGTTTAGCAAATTTACTCCCTGGCAAATGTAGCCAGTGCCCTTGTGAAATGAACTGCTCCACCCATTTTTCCTTCAGTATGTAGGTTAATTGTAACTTTAAAATCAGGTAGAACTAAGACCATACTGCTATGAAGCCAGGTTAGACTTGTTCAGCAAGCATGGTGGATTCATTGAATACTGTAGTTCAAAAATGGCTCTGAAAGTGGGAAAATTACATAATGTCAGTCCACAAAAGTAGAGAAATTGAAGCTCATTTGTCTGTAGAGATGCACTCCACAAGCAGAGATGTAGCAAACCATGTTTAGCCATGGCATGTTGACAACACCTGTCTGACAACAAACAGCCTGGCTAGAAACATATGGTCTTGAACTTATGCAATGGTCTTACTTTATAGAAAGCTGCTGGAATGAATGATAAAACAGGACAATCCTAAAAATAGGGAAGTGTGATTAACTTTTTTTTTTTTCCCCCACATAGTGAGATGGATTCATCAACCATAACAATTTTTTGAATAATTATCTGTGCTGAAATTTTCATTAAAAACACAACATTCATACAGTGTAATTATGACAGTGTGAAACGCATCTGAATTAGAACAAGATAACTTTGTCATTGGTAGGTAAATTCATAGTGCCAGAAAATGTTCTTCTCCCCAGGTTCTAGGAATTATGTGCCTAACATTCTCTTGCAGCACACAGTACAAGCTACTATTAATAATATATATATAGCTGAACATAAGGTATGGAAGGAGTATTTAAAATGTTTAATTATTCAAATGAAGGAATTAATTGACTGTGCCTTTTTTCAGTTCCACAATATTTCTAAACATTAGAAGAATTTAGCATGCTAGGAAGAATGTAATAAGTGCCTAGGAGGAAATAAAAGCTAAAATAAGTGGAAACCAAAAACCTTCATAACAACGGAAGTTATAGCATCCACATGGTATATGGTATCATTGCAGCTACATGCACAAATTCAAAACATTATATATTCCCATGGATGTGGGCTCCTGAATGTAAGGAAATTGGGTTAGAAATATATGAACTTACCATTCCTAGTAGAGCGTAGGGTGGTGATGTTTGCGTATCAACAGCGGAGCAAAGACTTTTGCAGAGATGGCAAGATTGCCAATTAGTGTTGGTATTTATCAATGAACTGTAACATAAAGAAAATGCAAATTTCCTTTTATTGTCTTTTAATTAAAACTGTAGCACATGCAAATTCTCAGTAAGATGAGTGATTATCCATGTGTCTCTTCCCTATAAATCTTTTTTATGTTAGTATCTTGGCATGAATGGAAATAATCTTTTCAGGGAAAAGATACATCAGATTCAAGTGCTTATAAATGCTATATAAACCTTTGATCTTTGGTGTTTAGGTTTAGACTTTCAAGAGATGTCTCCTTACTCTCATTCCATGATGAGTTCCATAATTCAATGTCATAATTCAGATGTCATAGGAATTGTATTGTGCTCAAAAACCTTGAAGAAAGACCTTGAATATGAACAAGGTGATCTGCTCAGTGGATGAGAAAAAGGCTGTGGATGTCATATACCTGGACTTAGTAAAGCCTTCGACATGGTTTCCAACAGCATCTTCTTGGACAAACTAGCTGTCCATGGTTTGGACAGGCATATTCTTTGCTGGGTCAAAACTGTCTGGAGGTGAGCAGAATTAAATCCAGTTGGTAGCCTGTCACAAGTGGTGGCCATTTAAAAAATATTTATTCAAATCAGCATATTTTAATTCATCTAGTGAGGAGGAGGAGAATCAGCATAAAGACTGTGTATAATTTTTGTCCGCCCTAGGTCTTCATTTGAGGATTTACTTGGGAATGAACTGTTTGTATAAGGCTAAATTTGTTTCCAGTGCAGATTTTGTAAGCTAAACTGCAGTAGAGATCTTCCCACTGTGCATTTTAAGGCACTGAGAGATGTGTACATGGTCTGTTCATGCACTTGCTATGCTACAGTACCTGGAAGTCCGTCTACCGTAAATAAAGACGGGAAGCTTGTCTAGGAACAGGCTGGGAAGCCCTGACCTGAAGAAGCATCTGCTACCTTGCTGTCAGCCAGAAATAATGAGATCATAAACAGACTGATACTAGAATTTCCAGTAATTCCTCCTGGCTTCCAAAGCCAGAAGAAGTCTGTGTAGTTCTGGTGTTGCACTCTGTTTTTCCCGTTTGGATCCTAATTGGGCAACCAGATGCCCTTTGTCTTAATAAAAAGATTGACCATTTTTTTTAAACTAACAACCATCAGAGAATACTGGCTTATAAGGCTTCTGCCAGGTTTGCTTAACTGGGCTCTTTGAATGAAAAAAAAAGCATAAGGCTATGCTTTTTAACACTAATTTGCTTCTAGATAAACTTTGGTTAATCAGATTCCTGATTAACTCAAGCAAACAGACTGAAATTCACCCTCAATGAAAGGAGCCCTGGTCCTATTTAGATCCATTAGAATTTAATACTCTCCCAGCACTTAATACATTATCCAGCTTTTTAAGTATTATTGTTTTGGAAGTATCCAGGTATATACACTGACAAAGGACTTCAGTAACTTAAAATCCATTCAGAATTCATTTCTCAGTGAAAAATGTTTTGCGCTTAATAGCTAATATACTGAATAACAGATTTCTAAACCGTGGAGACTGGCATCTGGTTTCCCCACAAAAGCAGTTTTTCCACTTACTCCAGAGAATAGCTGGTTCTGCTTCTGCAAGTGAAAAATTAGCACCTTATCCGTACCCATTCAGATTCTGACTTAAAATAATGCTGCCAGCGAGGACACCAAATAACATAACATGCAATGGCATTCTTGCACAATGAGGCTGTTAAGAATCTGGGTGTTTAAAATAGAGCGTTTAAAGAGTTGAGCAAATATCTTGAGAAGGTTTTGTGAACCAATGAGATTGCTATTATTTTTCACACTTTTCCTTTCTTGGAGAAAAGATAATTCAAGTATTTCTGAGATCTTATATAGTCTAGTCTAGCAAGTGTTTATTTCTCTTCTAGATTAAAGAACAAACCGAAACCAAACCTCTCATCCTTGTACAAATCCTGTGTCAGTCAAAAAAGTGCAAAGTAGAAATTAACTTAGAGAACTTTCTATCTGAGCTTCTGAACAATGAGTAATGAGTAGACATAGTACTACCATTCTCAGTAAAACTTGCTTGAGATGACTGAGCAGGTAGATAGGTATACGAAATATCTTTTAGCCAAGAAGGAGAACTCTCATTTATTTATTGGCAAGAATTTTAGAGTTTTTAAATCAAGAGAGTAACATATCATGTGAGTGTCATTTCTGAAAAAAGTAACATACCTCTCATACAGTCCAGACTACATCAAAGTGAAGAGAGCATTCTGCAGTTTCTGCAAGTAAAATTAAAAAGAACAATAAGATTCAGAAGATTTTTTAGGAAAAAATCATAAACTTGTTGTGGTAAGCACCATGATGTGTGGGGGAGGAGGGAGAAGTGCCAGCTGGATCCCTCATCTATCCTGGCAATTAGACTGTGTTCATCACCATGGTATCAGAACACCTTTACAAGCTCTAAGAGTAATTGCAGTAAAGGATCTCTAGTTTCTTCTCATGTCCTAGGAGAGATGACTTTGTTTTTCTCATTACTATAATTGTGGAATGGGTAGGTGAAAAGAAGAGATGTTCCATTTTAATCATAAGAAGATTAGATTTGTATTGTTCCAGTATCATCAGGGAATGAATTCCACAGCTGTATGCCAGCTGCCAAGAAAATGTTACCTGTTCATAGCACAGAGAGAACTATCCTCTTGTCTCAGAGGAATGCAGCTGTAGTGAAAGGTCATGAAGTCAGTGAGAACTAGCTTTCATCCTCTTACATTGGCAGGGCACAGAGAAGTTCTTTAGGATGGAAGTAGGCAGGAAGCTTGAGTATGCTGCTGATTTTATTGGCTTCCACGATAGTGCAGGCAGTTTCCCACATTGTATGTGCTGGAGAGCTGTCCTTACCACTCTGCCAGCAGACCGTGCTTCCTCAAGGGCTTCAGTGTACTGATGGACATAGAGACCACAGTTCTGTCTGAATAAGTTTTGAGCAAATTATATAGTTATCTGCACTGGAGCTAAAAGGTGCACTGAATGCAAAAATATTATTTCTTAAAATATTTTAACATTCTGTCATATAATGGACATTAGTACGTGGTTGAACTGTAGAATCTTTGTTGGTTTTTGTCTTTATCTTGTTCTGTATACTTTAATGTTAGATTGTGGGTTTGCTTTCTCTGTGAATAACATTAACATCAAATGACCCCACTGAAACAAATAAAATTTTACGTTTTATTTAAAAAAAAATAATAAATGGGAATAAATTTAATAAATTTTGATCCTTGGAGTGGAATTTTCACTCAGTTGAACTTAATGTTAATATTCCTGTTAACACCAATAAGACCTTTTCCTTGCATACAGCTGTCAATAAGTAATTAAGGATACGCAAGAGATCTAATACTAAAAAAAAATCCTTTGCAATGAAATACAATACTGAAAACTGGATTCAGTTTCAGACTTTCATGAAGAATCTATTTCTGATCTTGCTGTGCAAGTGGTTTTTTTTTTAACTTGAGCTAAACATTTTGACAGAAACAAGTGAAATAATTGGATATTACAAGATAGCTGCTTTTTTTCACTTATGGTCATTTTATGTGTTGAAATACTTCCATTGTTTATGTAGGAAAGTGATGCTATTGTTCACCCATCTAAATTATCTGTTTCTTCATCATATTATTAAGGCTCACTTCAACTGTACTAGTTTGCATAAAAATTACATGCACTTTCCTTTTAAAATGTTGGTTTTTTTTTTTTTAATTTAAAGAATAATAATTATATTCACAGGGAGAATTTGTTAAAATGGAAAATCATATTCAAGATTTCAAGGTGTATATACAAAATAGACTCTAAAGAGGCCAGCTTTCCATCAAGTGTGTGGGAGTGAATGACACTCTAATTCACACACACATGACACGATTGTGAGTTTTCCTTTTACCAAGTATTCAGTCACACCTAGCCCTATGTATGTATATATTAGTTCCATATTATACAGAAGTAGTCCTTTCACAACTTTACATTTTACTTCAATGTTACTTGCATATACAAACAGATCAAATAATCCATTCTGAACACTACTTTCAGGTGCCAGTGTTCTGTATTAAAATGTGTTTTAATCTCATTGCACTTTGCAGTAATACCCTATATATATATGTGTTAAGAAGCAGATTAAATATGTTACTAACTTGAGATGTATTTAGCAGGTTAGATAATCTGCTGATCTAAGTAAGCACAACAACATAAAGATACCGCTAGAACCTGCTGTCAGCATCTTTTTGCACCACTTCTCAAGACTCCCTAATGTTTGTTTCACATTACAGTCAAAATCTTTTATTTGTCCTATTATTTATCCAGCTGTGAGATCACTGCACTGTCACAATAATAAATAGGCAAATATATGTTACAAAACCACAAGGAGTAGAAAAAGACAAAAAAAAGGTAATTGTGAAAAACATTCTGCTACACGTTATTTACTTTAAGCCTTTACGTTCCAGTTAACTATTGACACAATGCAAATAGCAAGCAGTCTGGATGGATGTCTTTTCATTTAAGACAGGTATAACAGAATACCTGCATAGATGGTGTAGAAAAAGATATTCCATATATGTAGGTATAACGGAGTTGCACTGTGCTGAGAAATAATAGCAATGAATCCTGTTCACATCATCAGAATATTCTCCGGAAAGAAAATACATGAAATCACTTTTACTTCTTCACCTTGAGATTGTCATGTTTTTTTTGACCCATCTGTCAGTATACCTCATTGATGATTTCTTCTCACTGGATATCATGCTAGAGGACAGAGAAGCAAATCCCTTTGGAGCCAGTTTTCATACTGCTCTTTACACTGGCTGTCAAGTGGAGTCAAGAAGGGACAGTTGTTACCATCTGTCTAAAAGCATGGTCTGGAATGAATTTGTGCGCATCAACAGTTTTTCAACACGTGCCTAAATTTAGTCTCTGAGTTCATGATTGGGCTGGTGATTTCAGTGTAAGCTGTGATTATTCAGCATCCCTTGAACAGAATCACCCAATGCAGTTTCCATTTTAAATCAGTGATTGTTGTTGAATTTAGCAGATGCTGAGTTGGGTTGTGGATATTTAACCTTTGGCAACCACATTTGGCAGTCTTGGTCATCCATGAGTGAATCTGATAGCCAGATGAAAACTGCAGTGTCATATAATCAAAAAGAAGCATCACAGAACTCAGAGCATTATTGCTTTCTCTGCACCTCTTATTTAATCTGTCTTGTGACATAACATTTTAAAATTCTGAGCATCTTTTAACAGCATCCTTTAAAAATGGAACTGTCAGAGAAATTTTCTTCTTAAATCTGAAAGTTCCTACATCTATATATTATTGCTATATTTAAGATACAAAATACATCAAGCCTCAGATGGGCATGTTGTGACAATGATATGGAGAGACATCATTGAAGCTTATTATCAGGGAAGCACACTAAAAAGGTCTAATGTTGAGTAAGAACTTTTGATTTTGGTTGCCTGTCAGTATATTTTGGAAAACATGCAAAATACACTGTGGCTGAAGTCTCTTGTTAGTTAAGTAACACAGCAACTTTACAGTTCCGTGAAGAGAACTCTTCTGAGGTTAACAGCCCTTTTGTATAGCCCTTGAGTGTTAATAGTACTAAATTTGACAGACTAACTGACTCACTAATTTGACTACTTCTTGTTACCTGTGGATGTTCCAGGTTTGGAGAATGCCCATTCTAGACTAAAACTTATCTCCCTCTTAATCTCAGTTACTGAGGAGTCAGACAGCAGAACATCAGATATTTTTCTCTGCTATGGGTCCTCTTCTTTGCCTAAGAAAAGCTTCTCTATGTTCAGACACAGTATACAACCTACTATACTGACTAACTTTGAAAATTTTTGATGCCATTTTAGGTTTATTTAGAAAGACTTCCTCTTTGTCTTGAAGAATTTAACTCATGAGAACAGACATAGTTGGGTTTTCAGTTGGAAGGATACAAAAGTTCCTTTTTTTTTGATCCTCTGTAGCTTTTATTATCTTTTTGTTAGTAAGACATAAAGGTTTTGTTGGCCCCATCTTGGAATGATCTTCTTTGTCAGTTGCGGTATTCCTCAGACAGCTGGCCAATCATTCCAGATCTAAATTCCATGGTGGTGTGATTTATAACATGCAAAACCATACCATGTTCACAGGTACCTGCAATAGTGTTACAGTTTAAAAGTAACATCAGTTTTGCCAGAGAGAAACCGACTGGCAGTTTTCCTTGTTCAGAATCAGAGAAATTGCTGTGCGACAGGGAAACCTGAGGGCACAACTCATTTTTCAGTTATATGGCTGAAAGCTGCTTTAGACATCTTGGCACCTATTTTCCACTCCTGTATATTGAAGATGTTTGCAGTATATGTGTGTTTCCTCCTGTGTATGTGCAATTACTCCATTTAACTTCTAAATTTATCTGAATTTATCTGAATTTCCTTCAAATTAAAGTGAAGCTGTAAGAACTCTCAGGATTTTTTAAAAGTCCACTCAAAATGTGAAGACTGTTACTATCTGCCTCAGCCCCAAACTCTGCAATTACCGTAGCTTCAGTTTTACAAGAAGACTGAAGAGAAAAATATTTGGTGATAAAGGTAATTTCTACATTGTAGAATTGCAATAAATTACCTTCTGCCTCAGTGAGCCATGAAAACAAGTCTCTCATGCTTTTTTCATTCTTGAAACTCCTCCTAGCTTATTAAGGTCTCTAGATGGTGATTCCTTTACTTTGTGGAAAGTGTATTTTCAGACCAGAAGGCAACAACTACAAAACACGCAAAGTTTGTAAGCTGTTCTTGTTAAAGCTGCTATGAATTCATTAAATTATAAGTAACAGCTCATTCTGTCCTGGTCTGTATATATATATATTTTTTTTTTTTTAATTTTTTTTTCCCCCTACTGAAAAGAGAAAGGTTAGTTTAAAAGATGCATGCTTAAAAATTATAAAAGGAGAACTATATTTAGTGTCCACACACTGCAGGCTGAGATTTCACACATTGTTGCACTGATACTAATGATTGCAGTTACTGGCTAAAAGAAGAAAGACTTAGGAAGCGTTTGCTGCGTAACTAACAGAAATGTCTAGATTCAATTGTGGTTTAAGCACCCAGTAATCCTAATAGCAGTGGAAGGCATATTCCTCACAGGGGAACGACAAAACTTAGTAGAACCAATTAGGACTGTCTGATCTGCGCCGATTCAAGAATGTGGAGGTGTTCAAAAGAAACTTCTGTGTCATGTCAATTCTGGGTTGTTTACAATATTTGTAAATGAAAGGACTGTTTTCAGTATCTATAAACTTCACATTGCTTGTAACCTCCTTGTTAAACACATTTTACTTCTTCAGTTCATGTCTGCTAAGGTATTTTTTCATGTCTCAAGCTACCCTCCGTCCACAGCAGACATCTCAGATTTAACTGTACTTTTAAAGACAGTGATTGCAAACATTCTCCCAGTTGGCCTGCTACAGTACAATCACCACCTCTTGTTTTCCTGCTGCAGTACATTTTGTATCTATATATCCAAACATCCCGTTACAGTATGAAGTAACTGTCAAGGAATCAGACATTGACTGCTTCATTCCGATTTCCACATGACATTTCTTATCCCAAAATACTTTTCACATCAATACTGCCTGAGATCAGGCCTGTCTAGCTGCTTTTTTTTTTTTTTTTCTGACAGATTTTCACAGCTTTGGAATGTCTCTTAATAATAATTATTGAGCTATACGGCATTTCTTGGACATTAATGATCGACTAGAAAGCTTGGTGCTCAGTAAAGGATGATTCTCTAGCCTGTAATCAGTCTCTGGGAAATACTTAGAGGTGGCATCAGCCCTGTTATTAACAAAAAAATGAAACATAGATATTGGAACATGATCATTTCTGTTGTCCTGCATTGTCTAATTGTTCTGTAGTCTCCAGATTTATCACCACTTCAGCATTCAGGTTAACTCATTAAATTTCTCTCCTAATTTCAGTGGTTTTCAATACATTTTTATTTACATTGAAAACCCTGTGAGAATCAGTTTTAAGTGTATACACACAATTAAACACAGGACTGAATATGTATAACACACACATAAATATATAGAGTAGAAGTGTGTATGTAACTTCTGGTGAGACACGTCTATATGCAGCTACAAAATTTACCAGGGGAAAAAAACCTCCTTTCCTAGCTTTAAGTTGAACAACAAGCATTGCCATTGATCCACGTGTCGAAGGCTCAGTGAAAATAAGCATTAAAAAAATAAGAGGAAAAAGTAATAGCAATACTTTACTTTCTACAAGGTCTGTGCTTAATTCACTTAACTAAATGGGTATGTGCTTGAATAAAGACAACTCTGTAGGTTCTAGATGAAGGTTCTAGATCTTCTCAATTGTTTCAGTGGCCAAATACATTTCTTACGGGATAAAACTGTAGAAAAGTAGGTGATTATTACTTACCTTAAAGCAATGTCAAAAAGAGAATTCCTGAAAGTGAGTGGATGGCAATATTTCATGTTTCTCAATGCAATAGCTGAAATAAATTAAAAGTTTAGTGACTGAGTTAATCAAGAAAAGCCTTATAAGGAATCATGCAATCATTAAGGATAATAACCCAAAGATGTCCTCAGTACTGCACATAATACCCCTTTCTCTCCAACAGGTTTCTTGTTTCCATCATTATAATTGATGAGTTTATATTTTGATCATATAGGTGTAACTACAGCTACATGCTATGAAGCCATTAAACGCTGCTGGTCTAGCGAAAAAAGGTTTGTGCCCTAGTCTGGAACAACTCTAGTTCATTATTAGAATTCTAGTTCTGATATAGCTAAAATAACTTCACTGCTAATAAAACTAACAGGCACAAAGAGCACAACAGCTAGAATAAGTTATGATTAATTAGGGTAAACATAATTTACAGATTCTACACTTGATGGGTCTGATCCAAAGTCTTAGAGAGCCACAGGATTTTTTTTTTTTTTCTCAGGGAGCTGTAATTGCCCTCCTGTTTTTTGCCCAGCTACATGCCACTCAGGGTCAGATTTGGACTGCATGGACCTGAATCCTACAAATGCAGGAGTCTAGCATAAATCCTTTGGGCTTTGGTTTGGTTTTTTATAATGTAGGGGAATTCTGAAGGAAAAAATCAAGAATTCAGTGAAATGAGAAACTTTTACCACAGCTAGTAAGGATGAATGGCCCACAAAATAAGTAATTTTTAATATTATTTTGGCACATGCATAGCACTGATCATGCAAAATATTTAAGCAGCTTTTTAGCAGTCAGATCAACAGGGAACCTTGCATAATCCTAAACATCTGACAGGACCGGACCTTAAAAGTCTCTAGACACAATAAGAAGTGTGGAACAGGTTCATTTTGTGCAGTATTTTCAGCACAAACTGCATCATAAAAATGTTAAATAATAAATAATAGGGGAGAGAAGTATGCACAAGAGAGGGATGATACATTTCAGAGGAGACTTGAAAGAGGATGTTGATGAGGTGGAGGTTTTAAGAATTAAATATTAAAACCCCAAAAAAGCTTGTTTGGTCTGGGACTGACTGTTTTACTCTGCTGAGAAATAAAGGGGCTTTCTAAGCTACCTCCTGCACACACATGCAAGGCTTGCTGTCGGACTGTTCAGTAGAATCATCACTGTACTTCGAGTCTATTTTTAAAAGAAGGCAAAGGATCGCAATTAGCTAACTACAGCCCTCTCCGATTCCAAACGTCTGCTTTGTCCTCTGCCTCACCTCTCTGTTTATTTACCACTTAACAACTCCACCCAGAGTTGGCCGAAGTTCCTGAAGTGCAGCAGCAACCCAGCCCTTGGCAAGAGCAGGTGGGAGAAGGGTAAGCTGGCATCACGGAGCACACACAGCTCACCTGGCACAGCAGCCCCTCTTCCCTGGAGATACCAGCAGTCCGCAAGGCTGCAGCCAGGCTCTCCCGGACGTGCTCCCGAGAAAAAGGAAAGGTGCACCAGCCCACGCTGTTAAATCACGCCATAATGGGCTTATTTCCTACATTTGGTGGCAGCATAGTATTCAGGATAATATTATCGCTACTTGCGCAGGTTACTGCCCAACCGAAAGATGGACGTGAGAGAGTTAAGTAACAGGGATGGGGACTGAATCGCTAAAAAGTCTCTCCCAGAGTCAGTCCTCAGTTCGGGGGAAAGTTATTTTAATTCTGTGTCTCGCAAACAACCCGCAGCCTCGCCGTGTCCTGTGGAGCCAGCCTGACTGACATTCTAACAAGATTTAAGAACAAACGACGCGCACCCTCCTGAAGCAGGCTCCACAGCACCTGTGCGCGGCGCGCCGGGGCGCGGGCAGCCCGCTCGTGCCTGTGGTTTAGCGGGGGCACGGCCCCACGGCCGCCGCCCCGCCAGCAGGACCGGCCGCCGCCTCACGCGGGAGCGAACCTCCGAAGAGCGTGGGCCCGCGAGGAAAGCAGTCACCGGGAGAAGGTGCACTCGTTAGGAGAGCGGCGCCCTGCTCTCTTCCCGCGGGGCTGCCGCCAGCTCCCCCGCGGCGCCTACCTGGGCCCGCAGCTGGGGGGTGCCTGCGCGGGCTGGAGGCGACTCCGCGCGGCCTCCCCCGCCCTGGCCAGCTGCCCGGGCCGGCGCGCGCTGACCGTTACCCCCTCAGTGCGGCGCACGCGGGGCCGGAGGAGAGAAAGGAGCGAGGAGGCGCTCCCGCGCTTTTGGAGACGCACCTGTGGGGAGCGCCCGCCTGGGCGGGAAGGCTCTTATGTAAGAGATAGTGGGGAACGGGGCCGGCCCCGCGGCGGGACTGAGGTGGGTGGCGAGGTGGGAACGAGCTCCAAGACAGGGCTGATGGGTGGTAAATACCCCGCAGTGGAGGGGTGCTCGAGAGGGCGACGCCGCCGCCGGCGGCCCCTCAGAGGGGTGTTCAGGGCGGGCAGGCCTGCAAGCAGCTCCAGGTCTAAAGCGCTCGGCCGCCCGCGGACGGGCTGGGCTCGCCGGGCTGCCTCGATCTCACCCGCACGCCACCCGCCAAGGCGGG